>APFE030102046.1:142943-153986 GCA_000404065.3 Pinus taeda
CCACATTGGGTTTCCACCTTATATCTGGTGTTCTTTGATGTGACTGTCTGTTTTTCTTGTTCATGCTCATTATTTTATGGTACTGATATGCAAAAATAATTCAAAGTGTAAATAAGGAAGATTTCATAAAAGAACTAGATAATACTGATTCACCCCCCCTGTTAGTATTATTTTCAACATTGTGATCATGATCATTCTATTCATTTGATTCCAGGAAGTGTTCCTCCAAACATCAAGGCATACAGATATCTCTATGCCCAAAAGAGTGAAATTGAACATATGGTTGCAGAAATGCTAGAGGTTGGTATAATTCAAGCTAGTCAAATTTATTTCTCTACTCTAGTAGTATTGGTGCACAAGAAGGATGGATCATAGCACATGTGTCTGGATTATAGGGAGCTCAACAAGCTCACTATTAAAGATAGATTTCCCATTCCTGTCATTAATGAATTATTGGATGAATTGCATGGATCAATTTGCTTCACCAAGTTGGATCTTCATTTAGGATATCATCAAATCAGAATGAAGACCGAAGACATTCTGAAAACAACATTTAGAACTCATGAGGGTCATTATGAATTTTTGGTCATGCCTTTTGGCCTTACCAATGCACCTTCTACATTTCAAGGTTTGATGAATTCCATTTTCAAACCCTTCCTTACAAAATTTGTGTCGATCCTTTGAAGGTTGAGGCTATTTTGAATTTGCCTCCTTTTCCAGTCTTCACTAACTTCAAATTTTGCAAGGGAAAGTAAAATTTCTATATCGATTTATCCATAACTACGCCGAGTTGACTAAAGGTTTTACTTGACTTTTGAAAAAGGGCATCTCATTTATCTGGGATGAAGTGGCTCAAAAGGCCTTTGATACAATTAAATATGCATTGACCCATACACCGTTGTTGCATCCTCTCGATTATCACCGAGATTATTTTTATACTTAGTCGCGTTCGATGCACCATTAGCATGGTTCTAGTTCAGGAAGACAAATCGAATGAAGATAATATGATATATTACTTAAGTCGTAATTTGAACAAAACTGAAGCAAAATACACACATGTGGAGAAATCAGCCTTGGCATTTGTTCAAGTTGTCCAATGTTTCCATCACTATAATTTATTGTCAAAAACCACTGTGATTTCTGATTGCAACCCCATGGTTTACATTCTTACCATACAATTTTTGGGGAAAAGTATTCCAAATGGATAGTCATCCTAAAACAATTGATTTGGAATTTATTAAATCCAAATCTATGAAATCATTGGCATTTGCTAAACTATTGTGTGACTTTCCCCATAGTGAAACTGAAAATGTGGCAGAGGATTCTCTTTAAGATGAATCTCTCTTTCTAATCAGTACTTTATATCCCTGGTATGGAGATATCATCATTTATCTTCAGACCCATACATTTCGACCAAAATTGAGTCAAACTTATCGTCGTTGTATCTCATATCAATACTAAAAATACAATATTGTTGGCACTATAATTTATTATCTTGGTGCTGATTCTATTTTCCGACGATGTTTAACTCACGAGGAAGCCAAAAAGGAATTAAATGACTTCCATTCTAGATCCTGTGGTGATCATATGTCACGGTTTTCCACTGCTCAAAAGATCCTGCGCGTAGGGTATTTTTGGCCTTGTATGTTTAAATATTTTATAATTGCGGTCCATAAATGCCATAATTGTCAAATCTATGTGTTATCACTATTAAAAAAAATTGAACAACTTGTATGGTTTCAAAGTTGTAAGTTAGTCTTGTATTTCTATTGTTTTGTTTAAGGAGTCTAAAACATAGGATAGAGTCTTGTTCCCATTGTTAGATAAGGTCAACAATCTTGTTTTAACTATCATTAGTCCCACATTGGTTCATAGGTGTCATGTGTCAAGACTGTTTTAAAGTTGGCATGTGCTACGAAATCAACTAGGAGTTTTCGTAACAAAAACTCATAAAATTACACTATGTGCGCTATGAAAACAAGGATTCGTAACTAGGAGATTTTGTAGCGCAGAACATAGAATTTGCACTCGCTGCGCTGCGAAATCGGGGATTCATTCCAGATCTTGTCTAGTTGTCTTTTCCATCAAAATCCGTTAATATTTCATCACCATGTGTCAGTCCTTGAACCATGCCTATCACATGCAGCCATTCATTCTCATCATTAGATTCGTTAGGTGTCTTGTATGCTTTCTTTCAAATTTCAAAAAAGTGATGTGAGGTGAGTTAGTCTTGGTTTTTCCCTTGTTCCTTTCATGCATAAAAAGACAATTGGCAAGCTTAAGGATGAAACTCATTAGAAATTTTTAAAGGCTCAAGCGAGGCAGTTCTCAGTTTCAAATTCAAGCGAGGCAGTGTTCAAACCAATACAGTGCAGGTTTATCTCCAAGTTTCCTTGCAGGGATTTCAGAGGCATGTCTGAAGAAAGGAAAAATCACAAGTCAAGCCAGTGTCTTAGAGCTGAGCCTGAAGGTTTAGATGTGCTCATGAGAAGTAGAGAGGTTGAACATGCATTTAAACAGGTGGGTTGTTGGAGATTTTGCGAAAAACTTCAAGGTGGTCACATTCAAGTAACCAAATATTTTGCTTTCAATTTCACTGGTTTGAATTCAAGAGTTGGAGTACTAGAAATTCCAATTTCTCCTGAAGTCATATTTGCAGTCACCGAGATACCAATAGGCCAGGAAAGATGGTTCAAGAACTTTAAATTTGAAATGGAACCCTTCCAAGAATTTTTGAAGCCAGAATTCATAGGCTTAGACTTAACAAAATCAGTGCCTAGAAGTTATGTAAAGGATTCATGTGCCAACTTGCTGACATGCATCCAAAGATATTTTACCTGTGAGGGAAGATATCATAAGGTGTACTCTTACCATTTTAAGCTTCTCTTACATTTCACTGGAAAAATATCTCTTGATTTACGTTTTTATCTGTTTTGTACCTTAGGCAAAATGTCTGATAAGGTTCAATTGAAGAAAGAAGCTTGTGAAACCTCCTTATTCCATCATGGGTTGATCAAGTTGATTGTTTTACATGAGCTTCAGAAGATTGGAAGAGAATGGTCTGCTTTCTTTTTTATGACAGACTTTAAAAAAGAAACAAGACTTAGTCCTAATGCTAAGGAGATTTCTTCACCATCAGTAAGTCATCAGGAGGAAACAAGACCAACTAGGTTTGTGAAATTGAAAGCTAGAAAGCAGGTGAAGAAGCCTATGACACCACTAGTAGTTCAAGACACCCCTCAACAGTTACAGAGGAAGAAGGTTCAAATCAATGAGGTGGTACAAGAGAAGTTTGTTAATAAAATTGTCCAAAGAAGAGTAACAAGAAGTCAATTAGCCAAGGAAAAAGGGAAGACTGTGATTGTTGATGAAAGCCCAGCTTCAAAGGGAATTTTGAATGATCTCCTCCAAGCTATTGACATAGAAGAGACTCCTCTGGTCCAAGCAGATTTACTTGAAGCAGGTAAGAACAAAACAAAAAGAGTTAAATCTTCTAAAAAGCTTTAATTTGATGAACAGGTATCAGATTTTGTGTTCAAACGAAGAAGACTTATGACTAGACATTTAAGAAGAATACAAGAGGCAGAGCAAGAAGCAAGTGAGACAAGGGAGGTTGCAAAATTCCTTGAAGAGTCGTGGTTCCATCAGTACAATCTTCACTAGTGTACAAAGATGACAGAGGCAAGGCAGTTATCACTCATGAGGAAGAATGTAGCTTGGAGGAGGTAAAAAAGAAATTGGTGTTTGCCAATCTTGAGATTTCCCAACTCAAGGAAAGGGCAAGGAGACATGCAATTGAAAGAGCAAAATTCAAAAGAGCCAAAGCCAGTTGGGAAGATGGAAAAGCTCCAAGATATGAAGTAGTGGGAAGTCATGCTCAATATTTCACTTGGACCGTCCCTGCAATAAAAGAGGCAAGATATATCAGAAGGGTCAATGAAAAATTAAGAACTAGAATCCGAATGATGAAAAGATAGATCGAAGATTTGAAGATTCAACTGAATGAACCAGAAAACAACCTCGGCATAAATGAAGTAGACAGTAAGTGAAGCAATTTTGAGACAATTTTGATGTGAAGTTTACTTTTTGAATATTGAAGGTTATTTTGGATAGATAATGTCAGATTATTTGACTCATAGCTTGTGGATAAGCCATCAAAAAATCCCAAAAAAATGACAAAAAAATGTGTTCTTGAATCACATAGCAGTTTCGTAGCGCATTACGAAACTGCTAAAAATGACATACAATGCACAGCAGTTTCGTAGCGCACTACAAAACTACTGAAGCTACCAGTTTTGTTTTTTGAAACAATTTTGAAATGAAAAGGGGGAACCAATATGAAAGAATGATGCTTCAGAAGATACAAAGAAGCCACCTCAGAAGTTTTGAATACTAGGCAAAGGAAAATTCAAAGAATGAGAGGCATTTAATAACTCCAAACTCTGTGCTACGAAAACAGCAGTCATTTCGTAGCTCAAACAGTTGTCATGCTTCAACCAGCATCTAAGGGGTTTTGTCTTAGCTCGAGTGTATGAGCAGGACCTTTGGTCTAATTCAAGGCATCACATGTTATTAAAAGGGATAAAATGGTTAGCAGAATTCGAGGAACCACTTTGGAGACTAAAGCAGAAAAAACAGGGGCAGTTTTCCTAGTATCCATGGATAGTTAAAGGACAAGCAATCAAAGGCCAGCATGAAGTTTAAAGTCATCACTCAAGCCAAAGATGAAGAGGGACAGATGTCAAAGAACGAGTTTGTTTTCATAGCTAAGGTTGTTGCCAGCAATAGGTAAGGAGTTACACTCCTAGTCAAATTAGGTCTCTAAGGCTGTTAGTTTACAGTCAATTGTAATTAATAGTTTGTTTAAATTTCAATAGGTGTCAGATCTAGAGAAATTTGAATTCCCCTCTTGTTGGAGGAAAGAATCCAAGCTTTTAATGAAACTCTATATATGACAAGAGATGTAATGCATAGATGGTTCGAAATTTTTCAGAGAAAAAACTCATATTGTGTCATTGTAGAAGATTATGTTTTTATGAATACAGACTTTGGCTTTACTTCTCAGGATTCAGAAAGAGTTCAATGGTGGCTTGTTTTATGTTTGTCCTCATTTCCTTATTTGCAGTAGTATGAATGTATGATACTTAGAACTCATTGGTAATGCTCTAACTTCCTTCATGCACTCGTAGACTGTGTTTCCTACATGTTTCTATGTGTTAACTGATGTATTGAACTTTTGATGCCCTGACTTCCATGTTCAACTAATATTGTTGTCATACTAAGCATTTTCTGACTCCATAAGCCCAATGGATGTTTATTGACTGTGTTTCAACCATTTATACTCCTTCATTTGTTTTCATAGAGTTAGCCTCAGTCAAAAGTTGGTTTGAAACAGTTACTCAAGGTCTACCTGATCAGCAGCCTATCAGGGTCAGTTTTGTGATAACACTATGATAAAAAAATGTGTGCACATCCAACTCCTCTTCACCCAATAATTTGTGTTGGTCCTTTTTCTAAATGGGGCATTGATTTTCTTATATGTAACCCTCACTTGGTCAGGGGGCATGGGTACATTATCCTTGCGGTAGATTATTTTACAAAATGGTCCAAGGCAATGCCTACATATAAGGATGATGGTGAAACAACATCCATTTTCGTGTTAAATCATATAATTGCTCAGTTTGGAGTTCCATAAGCCATCTTCATGGACCATGGTATCCATTTTTGAAACTATATAATGATCGATCTTACCACGAAGCTAGGCCTGTGTCATGAAAATTCTACTCATTATTACCTACAGGCAAATGACCAAGTGGAAGTTGTTAACAAGGTTTTAACCAACATGATTAAATAGATCATCGGGACTCATAAACGAGATTGGCATCTAATGCTTTATCCATCCTTGTGGGCATAGCGTACCACAACAATAACTTGAACTGGTTTTACTCCTTTCCAGCTTGTCTACGACATGGAAGCAGTTCTACCGATTGAATGGGAGATACCGTCTTTGAAACTGACAATTGAATTATTACTAGCCATTTCTGTTGAGGAAGAATTTTTCTTATACCTAACACATCTTTATGAGACTTACCATGATGCTGCATTATCTAGTGAGGCCCAAAAGAAACGAGTTGAAGCACAATATGATCAGAATGTAAAACCTTATTCCTAATGCAGAAGGTGATTTAGTCTTGGTCTATGATCAAGAGCACGATGGTCTATGTCCCTTATATTGTAAAACATGCATTGACAAAAGGGGCCTATGAATTAGTTGATTATGACAAAATTCCTTTGGGAAAGCCCATAAATGGTCTTTACCTAAAGAGATATTATGCTTAGATTGTTCAGTGAAACATTTGTATATTATTGTACCATAGTTTATGTGTGACATTTTTTAGCAGATTTTTGCAATTTTTTGCTACTTCTCCTACTCATCTTGTGTTACACTTGATTTTCATATTTCGACATTCCTTCAGACTTACATTGGCTTCGTTTATGGTGCTAGTCTGTTATGAAACCAGCTCACAAAAAAATAGAAAAGAAGGATCAACACCTTAGAAATCAACCTCTTCGAGGGGGAAACCTCCTTTACATTACACAAATGAACAATTCTTGGATGATACAAATGACAAGACTTCCTTTCTATATATAGGAGTCAAAGGGGTCATAATATAATCAGAGTCGACATAAGAATAATAATGTAAAGGCACAACAATAACAATAGTGTGGTTCTATAGGGCACAATAATAACAATATGGGTACTACATGGGCACAACAATATAATAAGGGGGTTGCACTAATAAAAATAAGGGGTTACACTAGTAGTATAGGGACCTAACATGCCCCTCTCCTTCAAAAAGTGTTGTCCTCAACGCTTGAACAGTTATGGATGCTTTTGTATAAAATTATCATCCTCCCATGTGGAATCTTCAGTGATTAAGTTCTTCCACTTGATGAGATACTCTAAAATTGATCGATTTCGTAGCTGTTGATTTCTCGGTTCTGTAACTGCTTCAGGTTCCAGTATGATTTTTCCTTCATTGTCAAGTTCTGTGAATATTGTTTGAACTGGGATCTTCTGCAACTTTTGAATGAGTTCCCACCCTGCTTCATCATTATTCCATTCATCCCTTGCTTCGTTTATCGAATTTGGTTGGATAATTATACCAGCCTCTAACATTTCTGCAACCATACGTTCAATTTCACTCATTTGGGAATATGGATATCTGTAAGGCCTGATGTTTGGGGGAACACTTTCTAGAATCAAATGAATAGCATGATCATGATCAAGGATAGGTGGGAGGCCTTTGGGAGTCTCAAATACCTTGGAATGATTGTCCACGACTTTTTGGAGATCCAAATAAATAGATGATTTCGATGTGGGAACCTTTAGCAAACATAATTGTGCAATATCGCCTTGTTGTTCTTTCTTTATAAGATTTTTCATTTCGTTAGAGATGATTATCTTTCCAGATTTCCCTGCTATACCCCTTAATTCAACTTTCTTTCCTTCTAAAGAAAATTTCATGAAAAGTTCTTGAAAATTAAAAGCTATTGTACCCAAGGATTGTAGCCATTGGACTCCTAGTACAACATTAGCACCACCTATTGGAATGGAAATCATTGGGCTATTCAATACATATTCTCCCATGGATAGCTTGATATTATGGCACTTTCCAGAGAAATTTATGGTTCTTCCATTTGCAACCATAACTTTACACCTTGGTGCTAGATAGAGGAAGCAATTCAATTCCTTCGATATCTTACAATGAATAAAATTATGGGTACTGCCCGAATCAATCAACACTATTACCTTTTTCTTCTTGATATGTCCTTCTATCTTAATAGTTTAAGGAGTGGTAATTCTAGCCAATGTATTACAAGATATTTTAGGATTCATTTCTTGATGCTCGATGTGATCTTTCGCTTCTTGAACCTTTTTTTTTCTTGATAGGTCCTTCTATCTTGAGAGTTTGAGGAGTGGTAATTCTTACCAATGCTTTACAAGATATGGTCAGATTCATTTCTTCTTTCTCTGGGGTTGGTTCCTGGTGTATATCCTCTTATTTTGATGTTTCTTGATCCTTTTCTTCCTCCTCTTCATAATATATGTAAAATAATTTCTTCTAAGCACACTTATGATCTTTAGTGTATTTTCTATCACAACTGTAACAAAGCCATTTTTCTCTATTTTCTGTCAATTGTTATCGTGTAAACCTTGTAGGTTGTGGAAGGCTAGGAGAAAAAAAACTTCCATATTTATATTTGTAGGTGGTAGAATTCCTTGTTTCCATAATTCTGCTTTCAATTTTTCTTTCCAACCTGAATGCCTTCTCCAATGAATCCGGTTCCCAAAGACGAACCTCATGTTGAATGTTATCCTTTAAAGTCCCTATGAAGGCATCAATCCTTTTGTTCTCTGGAATATCATTTACCCTTATATTCATTTTTTGGAAGTCCTCAAAGTGATCTTCCATTGAACCCTTTTGTTTTAGATTTATCAATTGGCTAAAGAAGGTGTTACTCTTTGTATCCTCATAATGTGCTATTATTTCTTCCGTGAAAATTGACCAAGTGACAAGTGATTTACGAGAAAAAATCCCTTTATACCATAAAAATTGATTTGGTTCTAAATATAAAGGTTGAATATGTACGTTTTGTAACAGTTGTACCTCATCTAGATCAAAATATTACTCCATATGTAGTATCCAATTTACCGGATCCTTGCCATCAAACTCCTCATATTGCCTTTTCTTGATTTTAGGAGCTCGATTTTGAAATGACTGTAACTCTGTAATTTTGGATCTCCCATTTCTGAAATTACATCCTATGGTAGCTCTCTGAGTCCTCTTTCTAACCCCACTATTTTGATCAATATTGGATTCTTCAAGAAAGAGTTATGCCAAATCTGCTACGATGACCTAATTATAGACTAGTTCAGTAGAGCAACTTGGTACGAAGTGCCACATGTCAGCTTTTCAACCTTAGGTTCTGAAACTGATACCCAACAAACTTCAATTCGTCTTATTTCTTCCAATTTTTATGAAATTTGAATCAGATGCTCAGAGAGAGTTATGACAATTGTTCCAAGGTCACCTGTTTGGGATGTAATTTGGGAGCCTGCAAAAACCCTAAATATCTTGGAGTGTATCTCCGAACATACAGCAAACTAATATCTGAAATTGGGGCCCAAGCTTCATCATGCTTTCGGCTCAAATGGGTTTTAATTTCAGAGTTTGAACCTTCGCAGAAAACTAATTATAGCGAAAAGGCCACGATGACCTGTTTGAGATGGAATTTTGGAGCTTGCAAAAACCCTAACTTCCTCAGATCATATCACTGAACATATAGCGAGACAAGATCTGTAATCCAGACCTGAGGTTCAAAACAATTTCAACTCAAATTTTTTTTTTTTTAGCTTCTGAAATGTCACAGAAAAAATGTTATAGCGAAAATTCCACGATGACCTATTTGGAGCAGCGAAACCCTAGAATCCAAAGCTCTGATACCAAATTTTATGAAACCAGTTCAAAAAAAGATAGAAAAGAAAGATCAACACCTTATAATTCAGCCTCTTTGAGGGAAAACCTCCTTTACATTACACAAATGAACAATTCTTGTATGATACAAATGACAAGACCTCCTTTCTATATATAGGATTCTAAGGGGTCATAATATAATCAAAGCCGACATAACAATAATATTGTAAGGGCATAATAGTAACAACATTGGTCTCCTATGGGGCAGAATAATAACAATATGCGGACTACATGGGCACAACAATATAATAAGGGGGTTGTACTAATAACAATAAGGGGATACACTAGTAGTATAGGGACCTAACATGCCCCTCTCCTTCAAAATTGTTGTCCTTTTTTATCTTCTAGTGTGGAGTCCGACACATGTCCCTTACTCTTGAGGCTGTAAGTTTTTGGAGGCTTCGGGGGAGGGGTGCCCCCCATTATTGCCTCTTGAGTGGTCAGAACTTATCCTCCGTGGATGAATTCGAAGGCTATCATAGCGGAAGGAGCATCATTGTTGGGAGGCAAGGTTTTCTCTTTAGGGTCGTTACTTTCTTCCTCACCCTCTCCCGTGGCCTGGTCTTCTAGAAGTTGGGTTATTACGATAGCTATGTTATGGAGCCACTAGGGGCAGGTCTTCTCAGGATGAGAGGCCTAATGGAAAGTGCAAAGATTTTCCTTTCCCAATTCTTCCACATTGAAGTTCGTACTAGATTCCTAAGGTGTCTTAGGGGGTGGATTGTTTGTATTTCAGAAAAAAGTTTTAGCAGGTTTCCCTCTGTTTGGTCAATTTAGAGTGTCCTAAATTGCTATATTAATTGTCAATCCGGGAGTCGTAAACTGCTGAAGTGTAGCGCACTATATGTGCAAGATAACCTATCTCTTATTTTTTGTCATTTTTGGTTTTTTTATTTTGTTTTTGGGTTTATCTTTGTTGATTTCCTAATGTGAGATGGAAATTCTAAAAGTCAAGTATGGGTATAAATGTTCAAGGCAATGATGTCCTTTATAATGATTTCCAAAACTTCAAACTTCAAAAGGAGTTTAAAACATGCAATGATAAAATTAATTCCTAAAAGAAAATGAAAATGTGTCACTATACTAGTCAAACAAACAGTGAACTATTGATCATGAAACCATTATCCCTGCTGCTATCTAAATAGAAAAGAAATTGTACTCAAAGAATTCCAAAAATTGCAAGTAAAGTAAATCTAAAATCAAATTACATCAACTCATATTCTGACCCGTCACCAGTTAGTCTCGCTATGGCTTTAAGAGGTAATCATAAACAACTTGAGCAATCCGATATCTAATTTGCAGAAAAGTAAACTAATATCAAATTACACACTCATACTTCAATCCCTCGCCATTAGTCTCGCTATGGCTTTTGGAGGTAACTGATAATGTCATGAGCAATCCAATATCTAATTTGCAGAAAAATAAACTAATATCAAATTACACACTCATACTTCAATCCCTCACCATTAGTCTCGCTATGGCTTTCGGAGGTAACTGATAATGA
>APFE030102063.1:0-22708 GCA_000404065.3 Pinus taeda
CCCATTCAAGGAGATTCGAAGCCAAACCATCCTCACTTAACTTGGATGCAGTTGGTGAATGAGTTGGATAGAACTTTCGGAGGTTTGATTAGTTCAAAACTTTTCCCAAAAAGGTTGGCACGATTGCGACTCTGGGACAGAGTGCTAATGGCGCACCCTTTCAATAGGATTTTCCCCATTGGCGCGGGCATAACACAGTGGACCAGCGCTAATGTAAAAAGGGCTGTTTTTAAGGGCAAAGAGCAGGAGATGTCTTCAGGGCATATGTAGCTCATGTTTAGAGGTAAATGATGCAAGTGGTTTCAAGTCTTGTCACTTCTCACAAGTCCCGGAATGAGTCCTCCAACATGCAGGAGAGGGGTAATAGGGACGGTGACAAACGGTGACAAATTACTGTGTAACAAGAGGAGTTGGCATAGGTTGAGGAAGACCTAAATCAAATGCAGTTCTGCTGGAGGAGATCCAGAGTCTACATACAAGGATGGGCACAATGGATATTGCATAGAGGAGAACACTTGATGAAGGAGTTGAAATTGTTGCAGAATCATATTCTGAGGAAGAAGAAGAGGAGGAAAATGAAACTACTAAAGTTATCAAGATGTTGGCTAAAGTAGGTGGAAAGCCAAAGGTGGAAATTCCTGTGTATGAAGGGAGTCTCAATGTAGAAGAGTTAATGGATTGGATCAGTTCATTGGAAAAATATTTTGACTATGAAGAGGTTGATGAAAGAAAGAAGGTGAAGTTTGTAGTTACCAGATTGAAGGGTCATGCAGCTATTTGGTGAGATGAGCTACAAACATCCAGAATGAGAAAAATAAAGTCCAAGATCAAGCAATGGGACAAAATGGTGAGTAAAGTTAAAGCTAAATTTATGTCAAAAGATTATCAGTCAAATCTTTTCAAACAATTACAAAATTTAAGGCAAAATGGAATGTCTGTTAAAGAATACACAAAAGAGTTTTATAGATTGAGTATTAGAGCAGGACATGCAGAGGATGATATGGAGAAAGTAGCCAGATATATCAATGGCTAAAGATATGACATACATGATGAAATCATATTGATGAGTCTGAAGACTATTGAAGATGCCTATCAAGCAGGTTTGAAGGTAGAAGAGAAGATGTTGAGAAAACAAAATTAGAGGAATAGAGGGAAAGGTTCAATAAGAGGTAGAGGAGCTACCAGACCAAAGTTTCAGCAACATCAACCCGAAGTAGGAAGTTCAAGTAGCATACCACCACAGAGGGGAGATTTTAATAGAGGAAGATTTTCACCTAGAGGAAGAGGCTGAGGAAGAGATATTCAGTGTTACACGTGTGGAGAATGGGGACATGTATCATGGAACTATCCTCATAATAAACCAGCAAGTTAGAGGAATGAGAATGTGGCTGAGGCAAAGCCAGAAACACCTCAACTTGTAGAAAACGAAGAATCCCCTGAAGTAGGTGAATCTCTATTGTTGAAAAGGGCATTGCTTAAGGCAGAGAAAGAGACTAAAGAACCAATGCAGAGGAAGAGTTTTTTCAAAACTACATGCAAATCCAAAGGTAAATACTGTAAAGTGGTAATTGATAGTGGAAGTACTGATAACCTTGCTTCTACAGAGATGGTGGAAAAGCTAGGATTAGTGAAGACAATACACCCTACTCCTTACATATTGTCATGGCTACAGAAAGGACATCAGATTATTGTGATAGAACAGTGCAAGGTAGAGATACAAATCGGTACGTATATGGATGTGATATTGTGTGATGTGATTCCAATGGATGTACGCCATGTATTGCTGGGAAGATCATGGCAGTTTGGTCAGAAAGCTATCCATGATAGGAGGAAAAATACTTATACTCTGGAGAAGAATGAAAATAAACATACACTGCCGCCATTGAAGGATGACACTAACAAAGGAGCACCTGGAAATAGTGTTATGCTGATGAGTAGAAAAGAGCTGTTGCAAGAGGTTAGAAAAGGTGAAGAAAGGCATTTTGCTGTCGTAGGGAGACCTAAGGTAATTTAACTTCCACAAACTTAGATGATTTCCCTGAATAAATGAAAACTCTGTTAAATGATTTCACTAATATTATTGTAGATGAGTTTCCAAATGCATTTCCACCAATCAGGAGTATTAGTCATCATATTGATCTAATACCAGGAGCAAGTTTTCCAAACAAAGCAGTGTACAAATTAACTCCTCAAGACAATGCAGAAGTTGGAAGACAAGTGAAAGAACTGATGGATAAGGGACGAATCAGAGAGAGTCTTAGTTTGTGTGATGTATTGAGAGCACTTAGTCCAAATAAAGGAGGTGAATGATGTATGTGCATAGATTCCAGAGCCATAAACAAGATCACTATCAGGTATAGATTTCCTTTTCCACGCATGGATGATTTGATGGATTGTTTGAGTGGGTCAAAGTATTTTAGTAAAATATATATGAAGATATCACCAAATAAGAATTAGAGAAGGAGATGAATGGAATACTACATTTAAAACAAATAGTGGGTTGTATGAGTGGTTAATGATGCCTGTTGGACTCACTAATGCACCAGCACGTTCATGAGATTGATGAATGAATTTTTGAAGGAATATGAAAGCAAGTTTGTTATTGTTTATCTTGATGATATTCTAGTGTTTAGTAGAAGTAAGGAAGAACATCTGGAGCATCTTAAATTGGTTTTAAGAACTCTACAGGAAAAGAAATTACTGATAAGTCTGAAGAAATGTAGTTTCATGAAACAAGAATTAATTTGCTTGGGATTTGTAGTTTCTAATGAAGGGTTGAAATGGATCTAGAGAAAGTCCAAGCAATTTGGAAATTTCCTATTGCAAGGAATATATTTGAGGTAAGAAGTTTTCATGGTCTTGCAAGTTTTTACGGGAAATTTATCATAGAGTTTAGTTAGATTTGTGCACCAATTTTGGAAACAATCAAGGAGACTAATCAACCATTCAAGTGGAAAGAAGAAATAGACAAGAATTTTAAGTTGCTGAAGAGGAGAATCACAGAGAAACCTGTTTTAGCTTTACCCGATTTTGGAAAAGTATTCTAAGTTGAAACATATGCCAGTGGAGTTGTAATTGTAGCAGTTTTGAGTCAGGAATAGAGACCAATAGAAATTAAATGAAGCGAAGAAGAAGTATTCTTCTTATGATAAATAATTCTATTCTATTGTACAAGCTTTAAAAAAATGGAGACATTCTTTGCTACTAAAGGAGTTTATATTGTATTCTAACAATCATGTATTGCAGTTCATAAACAACTAGCCAAAATTGAACCAAAAACATGCCAAGTGGGTAGAGTTTTTGCAGAGCTTTACTTTTTTTATAAAGCACACAAGTGGTAAGTTGAATAAAGTTGCTAATTCTTTAAGCAGGGTAAATTTCATTATGCAAGAATTAAAATTTGGCGTCGTAGGATTTGAAGAAATGGTTGAAATGTATAGAGATGATGCATATTTCAAGAATATTTACACAGTAGTGCAAAATCCAATAGTTTATAACTGAAGTCAGTGGTTATATTATCTTATCCAAGGAGGTTTATTGTTTAAAGGCAACAAGTTGTGCATTCCCAAATCTTCTATGAGGGAAAACATAATAAAGGAGAAACATAGTGGAGGATTATCTAGTCACTTTGGACAAGAGAAAACCTTTTCACACGTAAATGCATTTTATTATTGGCCAAAGATGCAGACTGATGTTAAGATATTTGTTGAGAAGCATGGGATATGTCAGCATGCTAAAGGGAGAAGCAAGAATATAGGATTGTACTAGTCATTGCCAATACCAGAGCGACCATGGGATGCAATAAGCATGGATTTTGTTTTGGGGTTACCTAAAACTCAAAAGGGGGATGATTTCATTTATGTCGCAATAGATAGATTTACCAGGATGGAACATTTCATTGCATGTAAAAATATTAGTGATGCAACACATATTGCTAATCTATTTTTTTTAGAAATTGTAAGATTACATAAATTGCCTGTAAGTAATGTGTCTGATAGAGATACAAAGTTTGTAGGGAATCTCTGGAGAACTCTTTGGAAGAAACTAGGAGCTAACCCTCAGTTTCAGTTCAGTATAGCATCCTCAAACAGATGGATAGACTGAAGTAGTAAACATAAGCTTGGGGAACATATTGAGAAGTTTAATGTATCAAAATCCTAAGCAGCGGGATTTAGCACTAGCTCAGGCTGAGTTTTCTTATAATGACACTCCAAACTAAAGTACTGGAATGAGTCCATTTCATATTGTTTCTAAGACGAATCCAAGAGGTGTGTATGAGCTCAGAAATTTGGGTAAACAAGAGACAATAAGTGCAAAAGCTGAAGAGTTTGCAAATCAGATGCAAATACTACAAGAAGATGTCAAAGGAAGATTGCAGGAAAGCAGTAGCAAATAAAAACAGAGAGCAAATATGAAAAGAAGAGAGAAATAATTCCAAGTGGGAGATTTAGTGATGGTGTATTTGAGAAAACAAATATTTACTGCTAAGACTTACAATAAAATAAAAACGAAAAAGATAGGACCATGTAGAATTGTAAGAAAGTTTTCAACTAATGCTTATGAATTTGAATTGCTAGAAGGGATTGGAATATCACCTATATTCAATGTTGCAAATTTGTATCCATACAAAGAGATAGAGATAGAGCTATAAGAGGAAACTATAGAAGATGAAGTTCAAACCTTGAACTGGGAAGAACAAATGCCAAAGATAGTTAAGAGAGGGGTGGAAGTTGTTTTGGAGAAAAGAGTATCCAAATGAACCAGAGGACAGGTTTATTATAATTATCTAGTAATGGAAAGGACAACCAGTGGAGGATGCTAGTTGGTTGACAACAGGAGAGTTGCAGAAGTATGGAGTAAACCCTGAAAGACTAATGATTATTTTCTTCCTCGGGAGTATGATGCAGGAGCATCTGGACTTAGCCAGCAATATGAAGGTTTGTTCACATGTTGTGGCTAAAAGAATTGAATTTCATTGACCTGAGTATTCAAAAGTTAGTTTTGGTTGAGAGGGTTGGATCTCTTGAAAATGATCTGTAATTCATTATTGTAATTGTTAGGCAATTGTCTTATTTTAGATTAAGGGATAAGTTGTTAGCGTAGGTGTGTAATGGATCTTGAAAATAGAGATTTGATTGTTAGATTGTTTAAAAATAGAGATTGAGTTGTTCATACAGTTAGAATCAGATTTGATTCATAAAAAGAAGAAAATGTAATGAAGAAGGATTAGCTAAGATGATTGAGGATTGAGAGAGAGGTGAGAGTTGGGTGATAGAGAGGTTTTTGAGATTGAAACAAAGGTCTGTTAATTTATTGTAATCGAGCCAAGAGGGCTGAGACTCTATAACTACTATTATATTGAAGGAATTTGATTAGTGTGCATTTGTGTGTTGATCTTGGTGGAAACTCTCGTTTACTTTGTGTATTTTCGTTCTGAAGAGCCTCCGGGTATTTTCTCTGTTTTCATATTTTAATTGTTAATCTCAGTATTTAAGTGTTAATCATGGTCATTAGTATTAATGACGGGGGTAGAAGAGCACAGAAAGGCTCGATCGTGATTGAAGGCCTGTACTTCATCCTAACCATCGATTTAATGTTCAACTGCTAATGTCTTAGTCAACAATGGGGTTAGGCCTGTGTTTAACTTGTGTGTTGGTTGTAGACTTATAGACCGTAGGATCTGATTGATTCAGTTATCCAATGGGTATTATGGTTTAAAGTGATCGAATTTTAAGTCTAAACCCGGACCCGAATTTCTATAGATCAAGGTCTATAAACCATATCAGCTTCATGAGGCGGGTAAGTATCGCACAAAGTTCAATGTACGATATCGCGTCAACCATTGGATGACCAACTGTTTGCTGACCGTTGGATTGTATTGCATCGCATCATTCATGAGTGAATGACCCTAGCTGGGGAAACTACGAATTGCGATCTGCGATGTCTCTGCCAACCGTTAGATTTGGAGAGAAGAAATCAATGGCGTAGAGTGAAGTGTTGTTCAAAAGGGAAAGTCAACGCAGAAGTCAACATAAGACCATTTATTGTTCAATTGTTGTTCAGTTGATGTTCAATTGTTGTTCAATTGGCCTCCTACATCAGAAACATTACTATATATATATAAACATGGATATTTAAATAATTTATTTAATCTTATATTAAAATGTTTAGAAGGAAAATATAATTTTCTTTTGTTTTAATTACTTTATCTCTCTTGATTTCATGAGTTGCATAATTCTTCATAATGAGAATTGCAATATTTGTGGCTCTGATAGTGAAAGTGAAATGTTTTTACCATATCTCCTTCAGATTGGGTTATAATATCAATTACCACATCTCCTCCATTTTGAGTGTAATATTAACAATGAATTGATCAAGCATAGTGGGAGTGGGATTATAGATGTTTTATAATGTTTTTAATTAAAACTAACTAAATACGTATATTCATTTCTATTTTTAATATAATCGACATTATTTTTTATTGACAATATAATTTTCATTTTGAAAGGGACATGTGTCAACTCCATGATTAGCATGGAAAAAATCACACATCACCCTCATATTGGGCTATAGGATACACCTCTTTGCGCAACAAGAATGCAAGTTATGAAATGAAAATATTTAATGCTAAAGTTTTGTGTAAAATATTTTAGCATTTTGGTAAGACACATTTTATAATGTTCATGGTTGTAATGTTAATAATGTATCAATGTGAAGCATCAAGTCTTAGGTATAATTGATAAGGGTATTATTAAAAAAGGGGCTACGGAAATGGATTAATCTGACATGAGGCCTTGAGAGAAAAAATGTAAATTTGATGAAGGAGGTGGGTAAACAGTACCATGACCAGTCTACATAAGGATTAAATACATTTGTAATGACGAGGTGTACGAATGAAAGGAGGCTTAAAAGAAGCAAAGGAAAATCAAGGGAGGGACGTCTTACGAAAGAAAAAATTTTAAGAGGTCATTCTGTACTACAACACCATCAAAAATCAAGAAAGAGAAAAAAACTTCCCCCATTGTGCCCAATTATTTTCCTGTGTCATGCCCAAGAAAGAGCTCTTATTCCACTTTTAGTGCACTTAACCAAAAATCTTATAAAAATCATATAAAATGCTGTGAAAAACCCAAGGACATAAGAGAAAATAAAGATAATCCTTAGGAAATATGTCTTTGATAATGAAGAATAAAGTTCTATGTTCACTTTCCTTTTGAAGGGTGAAGCCTTCAAGAAAAATGCTAAAATACAATAACAATTATTGACAAAACATTACATATATAACTATCCATATAGAATATTTTCTAGCTATGGGTCCCTTATAATGAGGGTTGACCAAGTAATTTGTGTTTTATTAATAAAAAATACCCTTTTTATAATAAATGACTATTAACTAACTATTTAATGGGACTTATCCAAGAAAGGTGGCCTCATATATAATGAAGTTGGCATAGGGATCTAGGCATGCATAAACCCCATAAAAAATCCAATTATCCCCTTCTCTTGTGGAATCATAGCCCACCAATGTTACCATCCCTATTGTATTATAGCCAATAATGATTATTATTTATAGTTTCAATGAAGAATGTGCATAGCTTGGTACTTAACCATATTTTTCAATGCACAACCTAAATCACATATGTATAATTACATAAAATTTCTAGGGATTAAACTTGGGGTGTTGCATTCCCCTACATTTTATGATGCAGGAGCATCTAACACTCCTTAATTAAAGAGGAATTCAAAGCAGAGCGAGGAGGACGTGGACCAGCAAAGCTGAATCAAAGGAAGAAAATAGGGAAAATCTATTTTAAAACAGATTTAAAACGGATTTAATGGATATGATTTACTATTGTTAACCGCCGTGCATACATTATGGAGAGTCTGTTGGAGGAAAACACGGAGCAAATCGAATCGGATCTTTCCGATATAACATTTCTTATGTATATATATATATATGTAACAGAGATAGAAAGGGCGATATATAGAAATATATAGAGTGATAGATAAGCGTTTGGGAGTGAAATGTAACGAGAGTGAAGATGGTTCTAAGGTTAAAATGCCTTAGCCTATAATTGGTTGTATAATATATAAAAACATGTTTTAGTGTTATGTATGCCTGTGTGTTTATAATTGAGTCAAATCCTGAGTGTGTAAATTGCTGAATCGATTTAAAATTGTGTTTTATTGTGAAATTTGTAACAATTCTGTGGTTATTAGAATCTGGTGTAATCGAATTTGTGAATTATAAACTCCGCAACACAAAGGAACAGTCTGAAAGACTTCGTGGTTTTCTAGAGTAGAGTCGAATTGATATACATATCAATTGTGAAATTCATTGACTGTTTGGACGAATTCGATTTTACTGAGGAGGATAAACTTCTCAAATAGTTTGTTATTGTAATAAATGAGAATTGTCTTATTTTAGATTAGTGATAAGATTGTTTGTATATGTGTGTTGAGAAGCTAGGAAATAGCAGATTTCTGTTACTATTCCTAGAAATAGATGATTGCGTTGATGGAAGAATGAGTTAACAATAAAGATGTTGATAAGAGCGAGAGAGGTGTGTGAGGTTTTTGGGTAGAATGAGTAGATATTAGGATAGTTGTTGTGGAGCGAAAGCTCAAATCGGCGTTGTGCAATTGGATCGGACCAAAAGATGTTCATATTGCAGCATATGACAATGATTAAGATGCGAAAGTGTTATCAACTGGTTTTGAATTAATTAGATCGGAGCTACTAAATTCTTGACAGCTTTTGGATTCAGTTCATTGCGATTGCCGAATCCGATTGAATCAGATCAGATTCTATGAGTATCAATCGGAACTGCGATGATCATAAAAAGGTGAAAGTATGTTGTCGACTTCCGATTTGCTTCAGATCAGAGTTTGTTGGATCGGTGGACCGCCGATATCTATAGAGATGGGGGTATATGTTTGAAATCCATACTTGTGGATTGGATCAGACTTCTTTCATAAGTTTCCTATTTAATTGGATTATGAGTGGCGCGGCGTTTTAAACCTCAACATATATATTGTAACGTTTGTGATAATTATTTATCTCCTATGTATGGATGGCACTATTTTAATATAGATCCACGGTTCAATTAAAAGGTTTAAAATTTAAAACGCTTCCGGCGAGACTTGTGGACCATAACCCACAGGTCAAGGATCGAAATTTATACATGAAAGGGGATTTTGGGGTTACCCCAAGATTTCTTTTCATCAAGTGGTATCACAGCAGGGAAAGGATTTCCTGCGAGAAGGAAGAAGAATGCAAATAGAAGGGGAAAGAGGTACAGTTGTGTTAAAGCTGGAGAGTTTATGGTCTTACCGTCGTGCAGATGGTGGTAGCGGAAGGTGAGAAGATTTGTCGCAACCTAGAGCAAGGCGTGCTCAATTGGTTCTAGAGGAGAGAACCAAAAGGATGCCAAAAGACCGAGTGCGGAGGGCTTGGTGAGGTATCGTGTAGCAGAGGAGACTGTTACTGCAGAGGTTGGTTGCAGCTCACAGAAGATCATGAAGGCAGTTCCACTCAAGAAATACAGTGGGTAGAATTGCTAAGGACAAGGAGGAGCATATGACCAGGAGGTCATAATTTTTTTTTTTACCTCGGGAGTCCGATGCAGGAGCATGTAACGGTCCTTAATTAAAGAGGAATTCAAAGAAGAATTCAAATCAGAGCGAGGACGACGTGGACCAGCAAAGCTGAATCGAAGGAAGAAAATAGGGAAAATCTGTTTTAAAACAGATTTAAAATGGATTTAATGGATATGATTTACTATTGTTAACAACCGTGCATACATTATGGAGAGTCTGTTGGAGGAAAACACGGAGCAAATCGGATCGATTCTTTCCGATCTACATTTCTTATATATATATATATATATTATAAATATATATATATATATATTATATATATATATATATATATATGTAATAGGATAGAAAGGGCGATATATAGAAATATATAGAGTGATAGATAAGCGTTTGGGAGTGAAATGTAACGAGAGTGAACAAGGTTCTAAGGCTGAAATGCCTTAGCCTATAATTGGTTGTATAATATATAAAAACATGTTTTAGTGTTATGTATGACTGTGTGTTTATAATTGAGTCAAATCCTGTGTTGTAAGTTTGCTGATCAACCATCGATCACTTCAAGGATCGATGGCGATCTAAACGTTTAATTGTTAAATATGAGTGTTTTGTTGCAGTCGATTTTAATTATAGATGGGTGCTCAAACTTAACACAGTGCAAGGGATTCAATACATTCGATGGGTCAAGTTTTAATGCAGGAAATTGTTTTAGAGCTATTCAATTGCAGAGGATCGGGCCGAAAGCTCAAATCGGCGTTGTGCAATTGGATCGGACCAAAAGATGTTCATATTGAAGCATATGACAATGATTCAGACGCGAAAGTGTTATCAACTGGTTTTGAATTAATTAGATCGGAGCTACTGAATTCTTGACAGCTTTTGGATTCAGTTCATTGCGATTGCCGAATCCGATTGAATCAGATCGGGTTCTATGAGTATCAATCGGAACTGCGATGATCATAAAAAGGTGAAAGTATGTTGTCAACTTCCGATTTGCTTCAGATTGGAGTTTGTTGGATCGGTGGACTCATAATCCATACTTGTGGATTGGATCAGACTTCTTTCATAAGTTTCCTATTTAATTGGATTATGAGTGGCGCAGCGTTTTAAACCTCAACATATATATTGTAACGTTTGTGATAATTATTTATCTCCTATGTATGGATGGCACTATTTTAATATAGATCCACAATTCAATTAAAAGGTTTAAAATTTAAAATGCTTCTGACGAGACTTGTGGACCATAACTCACAGGTCAAGGATCGAAATTTATACATGAAATGGGATTTTGGGCTTACCCCAAGATTTCTTTTAATCATTTTATTTTTGCATTGTCTTCAATGCATATCACCATACAGTGGTGTCTTTGTGTGTGTGTGTGTAATTTTACATCACAATACCCAATGATTTCACAATTTATTGAATCCAACAATTTTAGCCAATAGGCTCTCATTCCCCTCAGTGTGCACAATCCATGGGAGTATACCACCTTCACTACATCATAGTCCCTTAGGGTATCCCACTTCATTTCCAAGGCTCCATCATAGGCTAGACCTGAAATATCAAAGTTGTGGCTCTAGGAACTTGAGCTGAAATAATGGAGTATCCAAACTTTAAAAATAGTTGTAGGCATGCCTCTCACATAACACCTTTGAATTCCCACTTTTCTTCTTCCAAGTTATAACAAATCCACTTTATTTTACTTATCCTATGCCTTTGTGTTTGAGCCCCTTTTATTTTTTTGTTGTAGTTTCAATTGTATTCCCATTTCTTTAGGAATACACCATCTCTTAATGTTCTTCTTTCCAAGTACTCAATTATGTCTTCATTACTAATCTATTTTCTTAATATCCATCAAGAAAACGTGCATGTTATAGCCATTATCCATGATAAGCATAGCCCCATTATTAATATTTAGAAGCTATAAAATATTAGTTGTATGGAAGTTAAGAAATTTAATGGCATCTTTGGCTACTACTTTATTTCCCAACTATTCCTGGGCATTTTTAATTTTCTGGCTCAATTTATTTCCCAAAGCTTTTGTATCAATGACGACAACAAAATTATATTTAAACATGTTCATAGTAAATATAATTTGGTCCCAGATATAGTGTTTTACACTTGTCAATAAATTTCGAGTGTCACTTAGACCCTTATTTATTTCCTCATAGGCCAAACATAATTATGATATTTTTTTACCCTTTTGAGCCATTTCAGAATGATATTTATCTGTGAGTTCATTGCATCTATCCAATAATGGTTGTAGGTCAAAATATCGTATCATTTAGCTTAGAACTCATCTTGTAATTGAGATACTTGTTTATTCGTCTTAATGAGTTATTTTGGGTTAGATACCTATTCAATATTTTCAAATCTAGGGATGACTCCACTTCTACAATATATATGTAAGGGTTGTATTTGCTTCTTCTTCCAAATGTTTGATTTTTATTTCTTATTTTGCCTTGGCTTCAATGAGAGATTGGACCTAAATATTCAACTAAGTTTTATCCTTTTCAAATTACGTCATTTCTCTACTTTGATTATGATCACTTGCTAACATGTTAATATTTATTTTAAGTCTAAATATATTGTTTTCCTTTTCCTTTAGCATGTTAACTATGGATGCTTTATCTTGCTCAGGCACGCTACGTCATGAGCTTCAATATTGCAACAAGAATGTTGCAACTCCCAAGGCTACCAACTTAAATTATCAACTCGAGTTCATACAAACTTAAGATGTGTCTGCACTATATGTGTAACACGCAATGTGTCTTTATTTCATTGGTATGATGCAATGAAGTGAATATCATGAAATCAAACACTAGCCTAATTGCAAAACGTAAAAGTTGCATTGAAAAGGAAACCTTGTCTATGGAATGGAAATAATAGTACTTGAAATAGAAACCCTAGATTAAGAATAAAGGAAGTAAAATAATATAACATGAATGAAGGAAAGAGAATGAAGTAAATCACTCCATTCCATAGAGGTTAGATCGATTAACATAGTTCATTAGATGCTTCATATGGTAATCACGGAAATCATTATTTTGCTATCCAATTTGGAAATCTATCCATTAACCCAAATTCTTGAGATGAGTTGCAGGGGTAAAAGGGAAAGTCCTAAGTGGTATTTGGTCTTCCTAAATCATGTATTTAGAGCCTAGGGGTCATTATTCAAGCCTAATAGACAAAAACGAAGCTTTTGGAATAGATATGGTAGAGTTTACATGTGCTACAAGAGTGCTATAAGAGTGAGATAAGTTGAAAAACACACAAGTAAATAAAATTTAAATGAGATGGGATTTTTTTTATTAAGTAGGGTCTATTAGGACTTTGTTCCAAGTATAATCACTTCAAAATACCCTTGTTAACACGGGTTAGAAACTAACAAAAATTTACTAGTATAAACACTAGAAATTCAAGAACTAGTGAGCTAGTTAACCTACCAAATTCCTAACCTAATCAAGTGAAAATTCTGTGCGGTAAATTTTGTTATTAACTTGAATTTTTTTATGACCCAATACAAGTGGATTCAACTCAAATGAATCTCATTAACAAGTTCTAAAAAATAGCAGAAAATTACTGCTATTTTTCTACAAGGGACTTCCAGAAATTCTATATTTGTGAACTAGTAAACCAATCTAAGTAGCTCAATGACGAATATGACTTTTTAAAGTTGTTTTAAGGATGAATAATTCTTGTGACTCTGTAAATAAATTTAAAAATATTTCACTTCAATCATATGACCAATATAACCTACAATAAAAGAAGCATGAATAGTAAATGAAAAAATAAGAGATACAAGTGAAAAAGACATTCAAAGGAAATAAAGAAATCGTACAAGAGGGCTTTGAGGCACCTAGGATAGCCAAGCCCAAGGAAAATCATAGTCATATGAATGAAACCAAGCTTTAGAAGCTAAAAATGGCACCAAACTTCATTATTTGAATCAATCCAAGTACATCTCTGCTAGATATGAAAGTGGAGTTGCTAAATAACAAGTTTTCTCAATAAGAAGACTATGAAATATATGCCCCTAGAGGAAAATTCGAGTTGGTACATATAAAAATAGATGATGAAGAATTCTCCTTGAAAGGAGGTATCTTTCCCCTCTAAAATCTCTCAAAAATGGATCTGGTTCCCAACACTAGGAATCTTCATTAAATGACAGGGAACACATTCCTAGATTTTCTCAATTAGTGGATCTCCATAATTTGTCAATAATTCCGTGATAATCAGTTCATTTATTATCTAATCTTGGTCCATCTTGTAGTAGTGATAAAGTATTTATATTGTATCATTCATAATTTACTCCATATTCTCTCAATATTATGCAATAATAAATAATATCAGGCACATAATATGCTTATCTTTAATACTCCCTAAGAAAATTTTAAAGCTAAAAAAATATTATTAAGTTTAGAAGGAGAGATTTAATATAGCTTTTATGTGCCTAAAAAATGTTAGATGGGCTTAATATGTTTCTAATTTGGTGGCCCATCATACCCCCCTACTAAAATTGTTGCTCATCCTATGAGCAACCTATCCATCTTCTTGCCTTGGAATTCTCTTCCTTAGCTCATTGTTCTTTGGGGGAAATGGCAGATGATTTGGATGGCTGTCTATATTGGATGGCATTCATGGACACACTTTCCATGGTGGAAATTTATTCCTCCTTTTCTTGTAGTTTCTCTCTAAGCCTATTTTTTTCTAACTGTAGTTACTCCTTCATGAATAATTCCTTTAGCTTCAAGTTAGCCAATTCCTTACCCATTTGTTGCAGTTTTTCCTCCATGAGGCCCACATCTTATACCTCCTTGGATTTTAAAATTTGCATCCATCTATGTGTTCTACCTCTTTCTCTTTCCAATTCAAAGAAGAGTGGTATTTCAAATTTGGTGGGAATAATTCGCCCATCCTCAATGAATGTGTAGTAGGACCCAAGGTCAGGTTGTGTATTAGGCTCTTGGAGTTCTTGGAGGTCTTCTTCTATCCCTTTTGACATGGTTGCCATTACTCTAGGATTTCTTGTTGCTCTTGTAGCAATTCTTTTTCTTCCTATAGCACACCACATAAATCCTATAGCAACTAATCTTTGCATGTCAAGAGATGGTGGGTCCAACTTTTTTTAATTATCTTTTTCATTTTTTTTTCTCTTTTTCTCGTTGCATGCAAAATAGAGTGTTTTTTTGTTAACTGAGTTGACTCTCACTTACCCCTTCATACTCCTTTTCCTCCATCATGATTGAATGATTACAACCCACTTTCTCAAGTCGACTTCACTTTTGTCTTGTTCCTCTCCCACACGTACAAGTGTCTTGGTGGAAACGTGAAGCTAACTACTAGATAAGGTTGAGGCTTCTCCACCGCTAAGTTTTGCTATAAAAAGTATTTCCTTCATAAACTTGCAATGTTTTTCAAGCTAAAATATGTTCATAGGAAATGTTTAAAGGATTTCATGCCTAAGCCTTACCATGGGTTTGTTTTTACAAGTGATATTGAGGCTATTGATATGACTATTGAAGCTTCCTTTGGTGAATATGAAGCTGATGTGTTGATCCTGTAGTGCTTGCATGGGATTTTTGGACATGGATTAAGTTGTTCTTGAGATTCTTTTGAGAGATAATTTCCTTTGCATTATGCTTCAGGAATAATGGTTGATTTATTTCCTCCTTGAGGTGTTATCTTCCCATGGTCTTTGCCATGTTCATTGGATTTGTTCTGGAAATATGTTTTTTTTGACATGTTCTTGACTGATAGAGGTTTTTCAACATAGGTTTTGTTGATGGTGGATAAAGTGTTGTTGTTGGAGATGAACAATGATATTGTAGCAACCTGCAGAGGACATTGTAGATATCCAAAAGTACTGTTGGAGCCCTCTGATGCTTCATGATGTGGTCTTGTAGGGTATGTGCAGGCTACTACAGGACTATGTATCTTCCTATAGAAGTTGCACAATCCTTTCTAGGACCAAACTTTTTGCCAAGTTATTATTGATAAAATATTGATAATTCATAAAGAAAATAATCATGAGTGTCCGAGAGTTTTGTTGTGATGAAAAGGGGTGGAAAAAGGGATGACTGACAATGATTTTGATGGATATAGATGAGAATGAAGGTGGTAAAAGTGTCAATTGGTGCTACGTATGGATGATATGGTTATTGTGGATCCCTCCTCTTATTCCTAGATGAAGAAAAAACAAGATTTGAACCCTTTTTCCATGTCGATCACAATCCTGTAGCAATTTTGGTCACTCCCTGGAACACTCTTGTAGCAAAATTATTTTATCCATGTCTCTCAAATCGTAGATTGGATTGAAATGAAGTTTTTTGAACATGTTTCCATCATCCTTAAAAATCTTCCCATAAAACATCATGTTCAATCGATTAATGAATCTCGAGAAAAATGAAAAATGGTTATAGGTGATGGAGGCTAATTTGTGCACTGGAATTTGCTTAAATTTCTTGAGCATTTTAACATCGTCATTATGCATCTCCCCATGAAACAATTCAGTAAAAATATGCATATTTTTTGAGATATGGTTAAAATAATTTATGCCTTGTGTATTTTGGCAGTCCTGTAGCAAAACAAAACTTCATGTAGCACTTTAGGACAATGAGAAAAATGAGTGGAAAAGGTTTGCAAATGATGGGTGGATGTTGGAAATGTATGAGGGTGATGGATTGACATGGAATTGGCTATATTTGAGCATTTGATAAAAGGAAGAGAAAGCCCAAGTTTGATTTTCTTTGACTAGGTTTTTGATCAACTTTTTTTTCTTTTAGTGCTAACTTGTTCTTAATGCTTGAAAAGGTTTGAGAGCACTCACATTCATCAAGGAGAGATACATGGAGCAATTTTTTTTTTTTCATTATTTTCTCTTTTCCTAGGTCTACTAGCTGCCTCAATGAGGTTTTTAACTAGTAGGTCTTGCTAGGAGCCTCAAAGGATGTTTTCACCTAGGATCTTTTCCTTGATTTATTTATTTTTCTTTCGAATCCACTGACCACCTCAAGGAGGTTTCAAATAATGTGCCAATCTCTGGTGCCTCAAAAGATGTTTTCACTTGAGATCTTATTATTTTCCTATTATTTTTCTTTTCAATTTTTTTATTTATTTATTTTTTTATCCTACTCTACTTGAAAAAAACAAAAATTATTTCAAGTATAAGAATACTTCCAATGGAGCCATGTGCACATCAAGATGACAGATAAAATCATGTATAGGCTCTAAATATATGCTTTGACATGTACTCGAATGTGAGAGAACAATTTTTCTAACTAAGATGAGATGAATAATTGTTGAAGAAGAGCATGTTGCTGCAACTTAGTGATTGTATGGAAACATATTTCATTATAGTTTTGATGCCCCTGGTCCACTTGGACATTTAGATCTTTTTATATCCTCTTCTACCATGACATTCAAATATTATTCTTTTTTATGATTAGTCTTTTGAGCACAAAGAATATGATGACAAGGATAACATAAATTATTCATTCTTAGGCTCCAATGGTTGCTCTTCATTAAATGTGGTCCATTATTCCTTGGTCTTATCTCAATCTTCTTCTTTTGGATGTTGTTCTTCATTGGCATCAAGAGAATATTTTTGTTGCAATATGCTTTCAAATCTAAGGTGAATATCATTCACATCAAGTGGAGTTATTTGGAAGTATTGTACCTCAACATTGTAAGTGGGTTGAGTTACTTTGTTGTTTGGATTTGGAAATGGTGGTATAGGTAATTGAGTGGGACTGTATATTTGAGATATATGGGGTTGGGGTTGTGGGTGTGGTAGAGGTGGATGGTAGGGATAACATGGAGTTGGGTATGGAGGATATTGAGGAAAATCTTGAGGATATTGTGAATTTTTCCCGTAAGGTCCTTGCTAATTTGAAATTAAACATAAACACAAAAAATTAGAGATATAACCATAAATACAAAGATGCAACATAAATAACACTACATTTCATTTATATCAAATACTAAAATATGCTTACAAACAGATTAGAAATAAGACTAGCTCTGGTGATGGTAGCTTATCAATGAGAAAAGATGCAGTGGCTACATGCATCTGATCTATGTTAAAATGAGGTTCGAAGGCCTATTTATTATTGAGAAACAATGGAAAACCATAAACATCCAAAAACCTAACCCTAGGAGATGAAGTGCCAAAATTATGGGCCTCGTTTGGGTAAATTGGTACATCAAATTCCTGGACACACACATTACCTTGTTAGAAATATCTATCCGAGGAATACAAATTTTGAGTGGTAAACATCAAACGAAGGTCCATGTTTGCCCCGTGTTTCCCAAAAAACATCATTTATGGCCTCCAAACAAATCCGAAAGTTCAGGACCTGAAAAACTGCCAAAAATAGTAAAATGTTCCACAATTAAGTAGACTAAGAAACTGAAAGAGATAGTGGTGGGGGTCCAAGTGGAATAGGTAGGTGGCCACCAACATCCACTTGCATGAGTTGCCAAACTTGTTTCCAAGATTGGTTTTGAAGTTGAGATGACCAAGGTTGCCAAGGAAAGGGGGTGTTCCAATTACTTTGAGATGGTTGCACACATCCTTGAAATTGTGAATTGGGTTCTTGCATCATACCCGGTTGACTAGGCTTCCATGGTCTTATTGGAGATACATAATAGAGTTTCTTTGGTGATTAACTTGCTCCATTGTCTTCTTGGTAAAATTCCTTCAACCTTGGTAATGATGGGAAATATTTAGTAGCATGTGATTCTACATAGATAACACAAATATCAACATCTTCTTTTTGCTCATTTTGCATTCTTAATATTTCTACTTGTTCACTTAGATTGCTAATAATTTATGTTTTAAAGTTATCGATATTGATGTTGATTTACTTACTCTTGCCCTTCCTCTTGGTATGTGCTTGCATATTTCACAAACTTATTCAACTGATAATTAGTATACATCACCTTTAGTCATGAGTTCAAGGAGATCAATCCACTCATCCCTAATTGTTCTGAGTAAGAAGTTTTTTGGTGTGTCAAATCCCAAATGATGGAAATTTCCCTCTTAACTTTATACATGAATTTTTCTATTAGATCCTCAAGGATCTCATCTTCTTTTTGAGTCATTATAAATATTTATTCGTTAAGATCATGATATTTATATTTTTATATAAATATCTTTTGCATATCATTCCATGATCTTATTGAATTAGTCCCTAAATGCATGAACCATTTAAGAGCTCCATCATTCACTGTTACTGGAAACAATATCAATTTTTGAGTATTTAGTAAGTAACCATCATATCTAGAAAGGATTTAAAATTAAAAGAGAAATGTTTTTGGATCCTCTAACCTCATACCATGGAAATTGGGAAGGAAATATGGAGGGATGTTCTTCATATGAACATTGATATACATATATTGAATGAGAAATCCAAGAGGATCTTCTTCATTGTCATCATCTCCATCCATTTCTTCTACCTTCTCTACCACCTCTTCTTCTTCTAACTGCGAAAGTAGATGGTCACACAATTATGACTACACCACATGATCAAATGGGAGGGGGTTTGGTGTTGAAGTATTTTTTTTTTGTATTTTTTATAAAACAAATTGAATAAGAATGCTAATGCAATGAAATTTTTATGTATTTGAAATGAAATATGCCTAAGGAATTTTTTTTTATTTCAAATGGTAAAAGAAATGAATCAACTATGGAATAAAAGAATGCATACTTTGACACCTCCCCAACAATGATGCCAAAAATAATGAGCCTTAGTATTGCAACAAGAATGTTGTAACTCCCAAGGCTACCAACTTAAATTATCAACCTAGGGTTTGTACCAAATTAAGAGGTGTGAGCAATATATGTGCAACATGCAATGTTTTCTTCTTTCGTTGATTGGATGTAATGAAGTTAATATAATGAAATTGAACAATAGCCTAATTGTAGAATATAAAAGTTGCATTGAAAAGGAAACCGAGTCTATGGAATGGAAATAATGGTGCTTGAAATAGAAACCATAGCTTAAGAATAAAGAAAGTAAACCAATATAAAATGCATCAAGGAAATAGAACGTAATCAATTATTACATTCCAAAGAGGTTAGATCCATTGACAAAGTTCATGAGATACTTCATGTGGCAATCAAGGAAATCATTATTGTGCTATCCAATTCATAAATTTGTTCATTAACCTAAATTGTTGAGATGTGTTGTAGGGGTAAAAAGGCAAGACATAAGTGGCATTTCGTCTTTCTCAATCATGTATTTAGATCCTAGGGGTCATTATCCAATCCTAAGAGACAAAAACCAAGCTTTTGGAGAAGATTTGGTTAAGTTTACACGTGCTACAAGAGTGCTACATGACTGCTACAGGAGTGAGATAAATTGTTGAATGCCCAAGTAAATCAAATTAAAATGAGATGGAATTTATTTTTTAATAGGACATCCTTGGACTCCATTCCAAGTGGAATCACTTCAAAATAACCTTGTTAACACGTGATAAAAAATAACAGAAAATTACTACTCTAAAAATAAAAAATTCAAGAACTAGTGAGCTAGTTAGGCTACTAAATGTCTAACCTAATCAAGTGAAAATGCTATGTCATAATTTTTTTAATAAATTTATTTTTTTTATGACCCAATACAAGTGGAATCAACTCAAATGAAGGTCATTAACATGTTCTAACAAATAGCAGAAAATTACTACTATTTTGCTACAATAAACTTTCAGAAATTGTAGATTTGTGAACTAGTAAACCAATCCAAGTAGCCCAATGATGGATATTACTTTTCAAAGTTGTTATAAGGATGCATCATACTTGTGACTCTATAAATAACTTGCAAAACAAATCATTTCAATGATTTGACCAATATAACCTACAACAAAAGAAGCATGAATAGTAAATGCAAAAATAAGAGATGCAAGGGAAAAAGACATTCAAAGGAAATAAACAAATTGTACAAGATGGCTTTGAGGCTCCTGGGATGTCCAAGCCTAAGGAAATTCAAATTCCTATGAAGGAAAAAAATCTTTAGAAACTCAAAATGGCACCAAAATTCATTATTTGAATCAATCCAAGTACATCTTTACTAGTCTAAATGAAAGTGGAGCTGCTAAATAACAAATTTTATCCACAAGAAGACTAAGAAATACATGCCCCTAGAGGAAAATTAAAATTGGTCTATTTAAAAATAGATGATGAATTATTCTCCTTGAAAGGAGGTATATTTCCCCTCCAAAATCCCTCAAAAAATGGATCTGGTTCCCAACACTAGGAATCTTCATTAAATGATAGGGAACACATCCCTGGATTTTCTCAATCAAAGGATCTCCATAATTTGTGAGTAATTTCATGATATTAAATTCATTTAGTATCCTATCTTGGTCCATATTATAGTAGGGAGAAAGTCCCTTTATTATCTCATTCAAAATTTACTCCACATTCTTTCAATATTCTGCAAAAATAAGTAATATTAGGCACATAATGTGCAATTATCTCTAAACCTTCCTAAGAACATATTAAAGCTAAAAAACATTATTAAGTGTAGAAGGAGATATTTATATAGGCTCTATGTGCCTAGGAAAGGTTAGATGAGCCTTAGTTTGTGTCTAATTTGGAGGCCCATCACTATGCATGACAATTTTTTTTTTTTTGTAAGTCAACTATCATAATAGTATTAACCCATTTATTTACTTTCTCTAGTTATGTTGTTCTTCTTCTTTGTGGAGTTGTAGTCCGAGTTTCCAAATATTTATTGAAGCATGAATTAGATCCCCTACCACCACATTTCCGATATGTCTATGCCAATTTATTTTATCTTGAAGGGGAAGACTATCAAGATCCACTATGAACTGAATTATTTCATAATCATTTGGCTTCAGTTGGCGGGCTAGTTTTTCAACCTTTGGTTGCAAAACTTCCATTTGTAGTTTCCAGAATTTGTAATCAACTAAAGACAACAACTTAGATGTGGTTGGATAATCGTAATTGAACGTACATAATTTGTTTCACTTGCTCTGAAGCCTGTTTATTAGGGCTTAAAATCATTTCCTTATCCTATGACATTTGCAGAGTGACTTATCCTATGATAATAGTTCTGAAGAGACAAGACAATTATCAGTAGAAAAATGAACAATTGATAATGTTTTGGTATTGGATTATTTATTTATTTATTTATTATATATATATTGTTACTCTTGCTGGAGTCAGTTTCACCTTGACATCAGAAACCATTTCTCAGGCCACCGGGATACTGAATATAGGTGAAGAGTGGAACAAAAGGCAAAATCTGGATAGAGCATATTATGAACCTTACATCAAGCCTAGCTATTTGAGGTAGCTCAGCAGGGTATTCCCGTTCCGATTTCTGAAGGAAGATTATGCACCATTGATGAGACTCATTATCAGATACTTTAGTTGTGAAGGCCGCTTCTCATGCCTCTATGCATACCATATCAGGTTATTGATGCATTTCACGAGAGTAAGGTTGATGAACATTCCATATTTCATGTGCCGAAACATTGAGAGGATGACCACTCTTGTGCAGAAGAAGACTCCTAAACAACAATACAATAACATTTATCACTATGCGCTCATCAATATCATTGTTGTACATCAGCTTGGCCTGCAGGGTATCACATGGGAAGACTTCATCTCTCGTGAGTTCTTCACAGCTTCAGTAGCTCTTCAGGAGGTTGTTCATGATGTGGGTGAACCTTCACAGCAGCATGGAGGTCGGGAGGCAGAGACTACTATTGTGCCGACATATGTCACCTATCAAAGAGGCACGAGGGGATTGTTTGCAATAGCTCGATGAGTACTATCTCCACTTGGGGTGGAAGGGGTCTCGTTGCCGTCATCAACAGCATAGGTATAGGTACAAGACCGAGGCAAGAGGCAAATGTAGGACGAGGGGCCTTCAGGTGAGCGAGAGACTAACTTCATTCTTGTTATAGACATGTTTGGGCACTTCAACCCCAATCATAAATGTCCATAAACTGAGGGTTCCTAAGTCCCTAAAAGTGTTGCTTCACTGCCTAAAGGAACAAGGCCAACTGATTACATCATCTCCCAGAAGTTCTCCACTGAAAACTGCTCATAAATGGTCAAAACTGGACCATACTGAAAGCT
>APFE030102063.1:23381-67513 GCA_000404065.3 Pinus taeda
ATTTGTTATACAAATGCAAAGTAGATCAATGCTGCTTCAGTCTATCTCCAGGTTTTGTTTATGAATTAAACAATAGATCTACAAGCAATCTAATTTCCCAAAGTGGTGGCTGTAGTAACCTCTTTAGATCACCCCTGTGTTTTACATACACTGATCTTTACTTACTTGGCCTAAAAACCTGAACTAGATTGCAAACTATGAGTGAAAACCTATTTGAAGTCTCGCACTGCTACCATTGCACCCTGCCTTCAAGGCAGTTTGTATGCATCGTACTTCGCGAGTGCAGTAGGTGCGCTGCATACTGATTTCACCATGTAACATGTGCGATGGTCAGGGAGGGTTAAATTTATCCTCAGACTGTGGATCTTTCTCACTGTTTTCAGTCCTATTCAAGAGTTTTGGTGTCTGTAGTCAGTGTACTTCTGTGAAAACCCCCTTCTCTTGCATTATTCCACCTCCTTAGTGCAAAGAACTATAAATGTTTTTATGTATTGTGCGTCATTTTTAGTTCCCTTTTTCAAAAAAGTAGCATAGTCGAACTGTCATCTCTAGATCTGAAAGTTTCGTAGCTATCGTTTTCAGTTTTAGGAAACAATCCCATTGTTCTTGATAGTCGATTATACAGTTACTATTGCATAGGATTTGAATAAGTAGTTTTAAAGTGTCGAAAAGCAATTGTCATTTCAAAATCGCAAAGTGTCTCTCTTGCTTTCACTTCATTTTGAAAAAGAATTGTGTTGAGTACTGTCGCTTTAAAAGTAATTCAGATTTTTACATAGCTTTCTTAACGTCAATCACAAATTAAGAAGGCTGAAAACAAACACATGCATGTTTATCATCTTAGACTGCATTTTAGGAATTATATACACATCATGTGGTGAACCTGAAAGGAAAATTGTTAAGCAAGATCAACTTAAAATAAATTCAATGAATCTAACAACGCTTTGGAACTTAACGCACAACATCTAGAGGTCTAGGCTAGAGACGTATTCCGACATCGTAAAACCTGGTAACTCTTGCTTTCAGTGTTGGTTGGGTGATTCCTCCACTCTGACACAGCAAGTTCCAGTACGGACTTGTGCTCCCATTTACTGTCGTGTATATATTGGGAGACCACAACAGGCTGGATCCTTTATCCTTAGGAAGTCATGTCTGCCGCCCTATCGATCACAATGCACCGAACACAGCATTCAGGAAGATTAACTACTGTACCGTAAAAAGTATTCTGCAGTTTTGCGATTGGTTTGGTAATCCTCTCTGTCTAGATCTCCAGAGAAGTCCATTTTGCTCCTTTTCAGACTCCTTAAAGGAAAAGGTCCTCTGAGCACTTGTCACTTCAGGCTCAGTAAAAATCGAAGGCGACTAGAGTCATCTTTTGTTTTTTCTCGACTCTTTAAAATTGAAAAAACAAGTTGTGTCAAAGCGCCTAAGAAATTTATTTTAACGGAATAACATCACAAATTTCCCCGTTGGTCTTTAGGTTGAGAAAATGGAGTCTACCAACCAAGGATTTCCCCGTGAAGGAAATCCTAGTCCCTTCTCCTCTTGGGGAGATGTTGGTCCACCCCATATGGCCACTTTGTCACTTCCAGGATTGACAATTGGTTTGTCTGTCTGGCTCTTCTCTACCTCTGTCGTTCAGAATCCCATAATTCCTGAACAGTCTAATCAACAACTAGACGATACTAGAGTTGCCTCCCAACCTTCTACTTCATCTAATTCTCCCTCTCCTCCTTCCTCTTCGCTTGATAAAGCCGATGAAGCTAAAAATCAAGTAACTGAGAAGAAGAAGAAGCAGAAAGAGAAAAAGGAAAAGAAGAAAAAAGAACCAAAATCGAAAGGGGGAACCAAGCATCGCCTAGCGAAAATCCTCACACAGCATAGTCAAAACCTAAATCTCCTTGTGTCATTTGCAATGGAGACCATTATCACTGAGATTGTCCCTGCATCCCACGGATCTTAAGGGACTGGTCTCCTCGTTTGCACAATCTGGTAGCATCAACCTCTGGCGATCATGTTGAATGCTCACCATCAACCAGTGAAAGTGAAGCACATGGACAAAGAAGGAATCCTAGATTTTCTTGTAAGTTGTGTGAAGGCAATCACGCCGTCCACCGTTGTCCCTTCCTTGATGAGGCTAAAAGAGTTTTGGATGATCGTTCGGTTTCACCGCTACGACTTCCTCCTGGATATAAAAAACTCTTGCCAATTCCTCCACCAGGTGAAAATATGGCTGGCCCATCATTTTGGTCGGCCGAAGCATATATCAATGAAAATGAACCCTCTGAATCCATACTAGACGGAAGTCAAAGGGTCGATACGGCAGTTGACCCGGTCTTGCCTTCAGAGTGTTCATCTTCGAATGATATCGTCACTGAAGAGAAAGAGAATGACACCGTTCAAATTCTTACACAGACTCTGATGAACTTGGGGGCGGTCCTCCTGTTCCTTTATCGCAGGAAGGAAGTTCATCAGAGTCATATCCGGCCATCTATTCGGTCCCACCACCAAGCAACCTAGTCGTTTCCTTCGACTGGAATCTACTAGGCAGACCTTGTTTACCAGCCAGTGTACCATTCAGAATCATTGTACAGGCTTACAGAATGGTCATGGTTGGTACCATCATCGATGAAGGGGCTTCTGTGAGTATCATTTGCTCAACTGCTTGGAAAGCGCTTGGTTCGCCATCGCTTTTGCCTGAAATGAGAAATCTGACGGGCTTCGACAAAGGAACCAGTCAACCTTTAGGGATCCTTCCAAATGTGCCCATATCTTTGAGAAGGAAAACTGTTCACATGAATGTTATGGTAGCTCAAGGACCTTTAGATTATAATCTACTCCTTGGACGCGGCTATATTTATTGCATGGGATCCATTGTTTCCTCACTCTTTAGAGTAATGTGTTTTCTGCACGAAGGCAGAATGGTCAAGCTCGTAGACCAATATCATTCCCCTGTTCACACATCGCAAATAGTCAAATGCCATCCCTAAATGGTCTTTTCACGCGAGAAATGTCTCATCGGTCTCCATTCCGTCCACTTGATGAGTGCGAGCGATTTAGGAAGATGGGACTGAAACCCAGGGGGCATGCACCTTGGTCTATTTCGGCAGGAAAACCTTGGGTATAGAGTGGATTTCCGCAAGGGATATATGACTAGTCTTACGAACCTGTCCTCATAGGAAAATGGGATCAGGCTGGAATAAGATACCTTCGTCAAAGTTATGTGAGTGGAATGCGTCTGTGCCATTCACCTTTGTCTGTTTCGATAGACATCGCCGAGGAAGGATTTTATCTGCTGTGCGGATAGAAATTTCTTGGTAACCTAGAATTTTTTTGATATACTTGGGGGCATGCAAACCTTTCCACATGCAAGCGAAGAAAGGCTATTTATTTTTTAAATTTTTAGGACCTCTAACCCTTTAAACCGGTAAGGCTAGTCGTTTCCTAACTTTCATAAAGAAAGGATCCGTGGGAAAGCTTGAGAAATGTAAGCCACTTCAAAATAGCATCTCGAATGAGACATTCTTATCATACGACTGGCGAGCAATGTTGTCGCAGAGTTCAAGCTCGTTAAAAAATGAACCCTCCACGAGCAGTTTTAGCGCATCTTTCAAGCTCGTTAAAAAATGAACCCTCCACGAGCAGTTTTAGCACATAGTTCAAGCTCGTTAAAAAATAAACATAAGTCATGAGCAAATGTTTCCCCCAACGTTTAGGCTCATTAAAAAATGAACCGGTAAATAACCATGGTGAATGCCTTATCGCCAGGTTTTGAGCCTTGGTTGTGTTCTCGTCACCACCTCCACTCTGTTTTTAGCCGATCATTCACCCCCATATGATTGTTTACCCCTTTGAGGAACATCTACGAAGAGTGATTCTGTTAGCCATCCTTGTGACACTACCGTGATTGGAAAATTCCAAATCTTACCTGGAATCAGCTGCTACCCAAAACCATCACTTGTTCCTTGAAAACGAGTCTTCTTTAAGCTCTTTTCACTTGACTCGTAAAATAGAAAAGATTGTTGAGCGATTGGCCTCTCCGACTCGTTAAAGGCATCGGAAGTGCTATCCCTCCTCTAGATTTTAATATTTTTTGGACCTGAGGGATTATACACAAAAAGAATCGAGCGCTTGTCTTCTTCGGCTTGTTAAAACTATCAAAAATTCATCCCTTTTGTATTAATTTATGCTTTTTCAGACTTAAGGGATTATATAACGAAAAAGAATCTTTGGAGTCTCCTTTTCGTTTCTTTCAGACTCTCTAAAATTGAAAGAAAACCGAGTTATCTTGTCGTTAAACCATTAAAAACTAATAGGACAAACTCGTCCAAATGATAGAATGAGTTTCACTGTCGCTAGGCTCCGCTAAACTATAGTGACAGGTTTGCCGAAGGGCAGATATAAGAACAAGCATATGTTATCCTCCTCAATGACAAAAAAAAGAGGTGCTGTTAGCAATGAACTGGGAAAAGTGGGAAGAAAAAGGGAAGAAACTTAATTGGGTAGAAAGTCGCTCCAACACGACCTTCCTTCCGCATCCATGCCAGGTTGGGTTGTTCTGTTCATGGTCATCACCATGGCCGTCACACAACCCATCTTTGGGTTAATGCTACCAATCCATCATCAGTGTTGCCGATATGTTCAAGAGAAGTCATTCAGACAATTCACCTGTGTCTCACCCACTGCAATACATTCATGCTTCATTCCTTCATGACCGCCACCCTGAACCCTGTATCGTCAGTTTGTTTTCACGTCCAAAATTATTTGCTTCGTTCCGTGTTGTTGATGTGGGATTCATTAAGGCCCTCCTGCGACGGTTCGCTTCTTTTCGGCATCAGCTCATTATCTAAGAAGTTGACTTAGGAACAACCCTTTCGGTACTTTGAAGCTTGCATGCCTCAATGGCAAGTTTCTCAATTTTGGCAACAGGTTTACATCAATGGCCTTTGACCGAGAGATTTTGTGTGGTGTTCGATGCCAAGTCCTTTTTCACACCACGTGAATTGTACTGTAGTACCTTGAGGGTCATTGTCATTATTGGTGATTCCTCTCACGCCTGTTAACAACTTACATCATTGGCTGCTAATCAGGTGATGTCTTTCCATGTTCGACTCCAGAACATTTTTCACATGGATCGACTTGTACTCCGAGTGAAGATTGAACAAGTTTTGAAGACCCCGGATCTAGTTTCATCCATCCGGGTTGCGATATATTCAGGAGTATAAAAAAATCAAGTGTACATCATTGCCGAACAGATGATCATCCAAATCAAAGGATGACGTGTCCATATCATCAGTTTGTCACAAAGACGATTGTCTGTCCTATGTACATGAAAATGAATTTATAAAGCTGGGCATGGGAATGCCCGCCTCAGCTAGATCATGAAAAAATGTTGTCAAAATAATGTATTGTATTGTATCTTATTACAGGTCGCCTCGCAGCTCAGAAAAACTTAAGATCCTCATAGTAAATCATTTCACCCCACATCAGAAAGATTAATGACCTCATGCTTTAGGGGGCAACTATTATAGAAATTTTTGGGCACTTCAACCCCAATCATAAATGTCCATAAACTGAGTGCTCCTAAGTCCCTAAAACTGTTGCTTCACTACCTAAAGGAACAAGGTCAACTAATTACATCATCTCCCAAAAGTTCTCCACTGAAAACTCCTCATAACTGGTCAACACTGGACCATACTGAAAGCTCAATGTAGAGGGTGTGATGCATATCACCTTCCTAGTGTACCAGGTGTGGACAAATGGCAGGGACAAAAATGCGAGGTGGAAGATCATGGAATCTTCCAGAAGCTTCCTCTCTGACACTTACTGCTCTATTTTCGACCAAGGATGAGTAAGAGATCATCATTCTCCATGTGGAAGCAGGAACTATCGGAGAGAAGACACTAATCAAGATCCTAGAAGATGACTCACCTCTCTGTAATCATCTATATATGGATTCCTAATCACAGAGATCCATAGGCTGGAATTTTGTATCTTATAGAGAAGTGTTGTTGGTTTTCTGGTGTACATTCATAGTGTTGGGTGATCTAAGCTTTGCTTGAGGTGAAGAAGGGCTTCCTAGCTGGAGGATGATGCTGGGTCAAAGCTCATGGTTGTAATCCTCTTGCTACTTTTCATCTTAATAAAGCTATTCTTGTTTCCTTCCATATTCTTGTGTACTTGTTTATATATGCATTTATATGGTTAATACGCATCTGATCCTGTATTATTTATGAATTTAGATCTTTGTTTCTTTGATAGTAGTATGTTGTTGTGATTCCACAGGTTCTTTTGAAGCTGGGCAGACAAAGAAGAAGTGGCGAAGCTCTATCAAGAAGGCGAGGAAATCAAACGCAAGACTCAAGTTGGCCTTCTTGGTTCTCCTCTTATCTATTTTCATAAAAGGAAACAATAGTAGACTTTGATTGTTCGTTTCTAAGATAGCCACCCATATTAGTGGGAATAGAAGCATCCGAGTGGACACTATTCCTGGTAACAATTCTTATTCAGGATGATGTTATAGACATGGGCTCGTAAAATGCACATCTTAGAGAGATCATCCAGGAGCAGCAGACAGAGATCACAGCCTTGTCCCTTGACTTGGAGAGGACTAAGTGGACTATGAAATACGTAGAGCAGAGGAAAAAATAGCTTGAAGATCAGCAGGCAATCATGGAATTGCAAAGCATCCGCGAGAATCGCCAAGCTGCCCAAAGAAGGAGAATTGAGCTCACTTCATTAGAGCAAGAGATTAATGATGATCGGGAGTCTTGGCTTGAGAGAATCAATATCCACTTGGAGAGGTTGCTGCACAAGGCCGATAGGGATAAATCATTGTTGAGACACACGGTTTTCCATTATAGGGCGCGAAACATGAGTTCCAAAGCGCGGATCAGGAATCTAAAGGCGAAATTGAGAAAGGCATCAAAAATACAAAAAAGGCAAAAAGAGCATGATCGGCTTCAAATCTTGGCCACAGTTTCCTTGGATGAACATGATACTCAATGATAGGCCTCCAGCACAAATTTCAAGAAATTTGGGGAAAATTTTGTCAATTTTGAATTTTTGGGCTTCAAAACAGGTTTTTCTGCCTAACGCGTAGCACCACTTGGTGCGCGCTTATAATTGGGAGATATTCTAGAGGAAAAATTTCCATTTATGGATTTTTTATGAAAACTTATGCATGCTCATGGATTACCTAAGGATTTCATCAAGTTCTGGGTTGCTTAAAGGGTAAAAAACATGCAAAAAATGGCCTCTCTGCCACCTTTTGCACACACAGGAACTAATCTTGGGAGATTGAAGTTTTGGAGGTAAAAATTGACACCAGATCCAAAAATTTTACTTGAGTTGCAAAGTAGACAGGTAGAGCTTTCCAATGAGCTATCTTGGGCTCAATTGGGACTTTAGGAAGAGCCTCAAAATCATCCCCAAAATTGTACTACGCATAGAGATTCTAGTCGTGGCACATAGAGGATTTTTGCCCATTTTTCATTGTATGGCTGAGAAATTCGCCCAGTTTTGACTAGTTTTGCTTTTTGATGTAATTATTGATTTATGTTGATGTAACTTGAGGACTATGATGTAATTTTGGCACATATTTACTTGTTCTAGAAGATTCATTCACTAAAAAGTGAAAATTTAATGAATGAATCAGTTTCCTATCACATAGAGGCAAGTTGTTGGATTGCCTAGATTTTAGTTCCTTGTTTAGAATTGGTTGAAATAGCTCCTACAATGATGAGCTCGACCCCTAGAGGCAAGGGAATGGGTTGGGCTAGTCTATATCATGTATTTTCTTAGTCATTTTGCATGGTTGGACACTTGGGATTGCTTGGCACATCATTGTACATTCTATCTCTGCATTTTTGGCAAAGGAAAGATCAGGGTTTTGCAACACTTGTTGGGATTCATGTGGCTCTGTGTTTTGATGGTGTTTTTCTCTATGTACTTGTAACTTCATTGATGTTTATGTGTATCATTTCCCCTTCTCTTTGCTTCTGAAATTAAACAATTGAGTGATTAAGGTAGAATTCACTGGACTGCTGTGCTCTGCTTTGAAGTTTGTTTAATTTTCAATGTTTTCATCTATTTGAGGAGAAATCTTGAGACTCTCTTGCCCTCCTTGGCTCCTCATCGGTCTGATCCATCCATTTATTCATTCTAAAGCATCAAAACAATTGCTTTCCTTGCCCCAATTAGAACTCTGCAAAAATTGTTCCTCATCCCCAGACCCAAATTTGCCTCTCCCGTTTTCCAACTGAAAACCCCTAAAAACTCAAATCAAATCCTTGTACTTCATACCTAGCCTAAAATAAGTTTTATTTCAGTCATATCGAGCTCCATCGATTATCCTTTTCCAAGATTGACCCGGAGAGAGCCCTCTCCTGTCCTCGTAGGGCTAGCTACGAGGCTGAGTGTGGTTGGTTGTGGACCTAGAAGCTTACCTTTTCAGCCTGAGGTAAATCCAGGCTCTAACATAGTGGCGACTCAACTGGGGACCTGATTGGAATGTTTGTTAGAATTCTTCATTTTGAAACTACAGACAGAGTCTGAAGATTAGCCAGGTAGCCTTCGAAATGCTTTTGCTTTTCATTAGTGCAAGTAGATAAAAGCTGCTTCAGTCAATCTCCAGTCTAGTCTCATTAACGGAAAATCTAACCTGCAACCACCCTGGTGCACTTGATGATTCTAAGTTGTGGATGATAAGCTTAGGATTTGATATGCTGAGAAAGTTGTTTATGTCCATTTGATCGTTTGAAAATACCACACTGGATTCAAGGAGATATACCAGAGCTAATCCTGATCCCGATCCTCCTCCTGTATACAACAATCCCAATTTGATTCCAAGACTTCTTCGTCAAGAGAGATCAATGATCCCCTTGTTTAAATCTTATTCATGTCCTGCACTTTCCAAGTATCTTGAAGAGATTGATTTTGATGAGCAGTTCGAAATATCATTGTTTGAAACCAAATCCGAAAGTGTTGTTGAGTCTACTATCCCCAATCCTCATTTTCTTGTAGATCTCGAAACTGAAAGGACTAACTGGTCAATTGATGATTATATTTTGACACAACTTCAAACTTCAATCGTGCCTTCAAACCTCGTTGATTTCTTAGAAACTGCATTTGCAACTCTTGGACCTTCTGCAATTGCATCTAGCTCAAGGATTCCCACTGAACCACCCTTCATTCCCACTATCCCTGTGCAGCCTATTGTCTCATATCAAAGGTCTACAGTAAGCTCTCCTTCTACATCCAAAATTGCGTCTCCTCTGCACACCCCTCCTCATGCACCTCACACATCAGCTGCACCTACTCCCCCAATATCCCCCAGACTGAATTCGCCAAGAGTGAAGGCTGCCTGTTTTGCATCTCTCATGCTGCCTCAAGTTTTAGATGATATGCCCACAGATTATCAGAGAAAAATTCCTTTGTTTGATGGCACTCCTCACAGCACTACCACTCAACAACATGTGGACAAAATGGCATATTTTTGTGACCTTCATGGGATCGATGCAGAAAATGTGACAATCAGATTGTTTGCACAGACATTTAGTGGTGACTTAGGAAATGGTTTAGAACTTTGCCCGCTGCTAGCATTGCTACATTGGATGATCTACAAGGAAAATTTTTAGATCGTTGAAAAATCAAGAAAAATCCTCTTCAGATCCTTCAAGAATATGAGCATATCAAGCGGAATGCGGGTGAGTCAGTCCAGGATTACTGCATTAGATTCAATTCAGTTTACAAAGCAATTCTTGATCATCTAAGGCCACCTGTGGGGCTAGCCATGATGAAGTTTCCGGATGGTTTTGACGCTAACATGGCTTATCAACTCAGAGAGAGAGAGCCTGCCACAATGGAAGATATGCAAAAGATTGCGGTCAGCGTTGAGGCAAATCTGCTGGCCAAGAGGGCTAGAGCAAGAGCAAAAAAGAAGGTCACAATAAAAGAAGAGTCATCTTCGATAGATCAATTACTTCGGAAGGTGGAGAAGATGATTGAAAGGGTGAAACTTGATAAACCTGAGCCACAAGTTAGAAATCCTAACTTCTGTGGCCAGGAGCAACCACAATATAGAATTAAACAAAGAGAACAATGAGCCCATGATCAGACAGCCCAACAGCCCATACAACCACCTTTACAGAAGAATTTGGTACTTGGTCTGGATTTAGAAGAGGAAGAGAATGTGATTGGAGAAGAAAATCACTTCTTTACTCTAGATGATATGCCAATTTATATTACTGAAGAAGAGGAGTATGTAGAAAGTTCAGCTGTACGCAAAGATGCAGATTTCATTCTAGCAAATGACATGGTTTTGGAAGAAGAATCAGATGAGTACCAAAGAGGTTATATGAATGCTTTGTCTACCCATTAGTGTCAATATTAACTTAGAAACAAATATGTGCCTGTTAACCCAATTCAGAAGAGGAAGGAAGCTTCCGCATCAAAGAACGATTCACCTATTGTACAAAAGAAAGGGAAAGAGGTAGTTGATCCTAATATCAACAAATCTTCATCAGCAGAAAATTAAAACCAGCCAATTGCATCGAAGGAAAAGGAAAAGAAAGATGTCCCAGTTAAAGAGGTAGAAAAGATTTCAGCGTTCAGTTTAGAAAATGAAATTTCTAAATTGAAGGTATCCATTCCCTTGACTGAAATAATGAGGAACAACAGTTATAGAGGGCAAGTTTCTAAAATTTTGAACTTTGATCAAATGTCTGATATGGTGAATGTCGAAGATGATTAACCCGAATTGAATTTTGGGCTAGCATTGAATGGTGAGTCTCCAGATAGTGATGTGCTACCTTTTTATATTAGTTTACGGGTGCATGATTTTGTGTTGCATAATGCTATGTTCGATTTCGGAGCTTTCCACAATCCCATGCCAAAAGCTATCATGGAGAAGTTGGGTTTGGACATCACTAGGAAATACCATGATCTCTTTTCATTTGATTCTAGCAGAGTGAGATGTATTGGGCTCATCAAAGACTTGGTTGTAAGTCTGGATCAAATCCCAACGAAGAATGTTTTCATGGATATTGTTGTGGCGGACATTCCTCCCAGGTTTGGTATGCTTCTTTCCAGGTCTTTAGGAGCAAAATTGAAAGGTACATTACAACTAGATTTCTCCTATGCAATGATTCTTGTGCTTGGCCAAATGAGAAAATTGTACCGGGAACAAAAAATGAAATACATGATTACAAGTAAGGAGAAACCGATCAATCATCCGATTGATTATTTACATACAGATCTAGAGTCTTTTGTTTTGTATTAAGATAGTTTCAATGATATAGATAGTAAGTTAGTAGAAGTAGAAAGTATTCCAGACATTACAGAGAATTTCAGAGAAATTTTGAAGAAAGAAGGACAAGAACAACAAAACACCATTGAGTAATCAGCTGAAGATAATGGCAGGTAAGTAGGAAAAAACAGAGGCAGCAACATTTCAGCACTTAGAAGAAGACAAAGAGGGCTTGTGGACCATAGATTTCGATGGAGCAGTGGGAAATGATGGTGCTAGAATTGGTATTTTGATACGCAGTCCTTTTTCTGCTCCGAACAAAGTGCCTAGTAATGTGCGTGTATGTTCTTACAAGTTAGCTTTTGATTGTTCGAACAATGAGGCTGAGTACGAATCTTTGATTGCTCACCTAAATTTTTTAAGAAAGATGAATGCTAAGAGGATTGCAGTATATGGCGACTCCGAATTGGTGATTAAACAAGTTAAAGGTGAGTATCAAGCAAAACATCCTCGAATGCTAGGTTACCGGAATGTAGTCCTAGACATCTTGAAATTGTTTTCAGATTATACCTTGACATGTGTGCCTCGTATTCAAAATGGCATTGCTGATGCACTTGCCAAGGCAGCAAGTAGTTTGAATATTCCAGTGAACTCCAGTAATAAATTCGAAATCCATGTCAAGCATCATCTGATTGTCCCAGACAATCAGAGATATTGGTAAGTTTTCCAAGATGATGAGGAGATTGATGATTTTCTGCAAAACAAAGGTAAGTTCAAAGATACCTCAATTGATGTAGAACATGATGATGGTGAAGATGATGTGCAGATCAATCAAATGGAAGTGTTGCAGCTAAAGGATAACATAATTCCTAAAGGCTTAATACCTTTAGAAGAACTCTTTGATCAAGATGACGTGACCCACAAACCAACATTGGAGCCAACGAAAAAGGGTATTGAAGAGGTCAATATCGGAACAGCTGCAAATCCAAAAATGGTAAAACTATCCAAAGCATTACCACACAAGGTAAAATCAAAATATATCAGTTTGTTGTCATCTTTTGCTGATGTGTTTGCTTGGGATTATTCTGACTTTAAGATATATGATACCAATATAATTCAGCACACTATTACTATCAAGCCTCATCAAAAACCTTTCAGACAGAAGTTGAGAAGGCTAAACCCAAAGCTGCTGCTATTAATTAAGAAGGAGATAAACATGTTGTACAAATCAGGAATCATTGTTCCCATCAGATTTTTTGAGTGGATATCTAATTTGGTGTCGGTAAAAAAGAAGACAGGTGAGATTCACTTGTGCATTGATTTTAGGGATCTCAATAAAGTTTCATTTAAGGATAATTATCCATTGGCCAAAATGGATCATATACTTCATTGAGTAGTTGGAGCATCTCGAATGTCACTACTCGATGGTTATTCTGGATATAACCAAATTTTGGTCCATGAAGATGACTGGGATAAAATAGCCTTCACCACTCCGTGGGGAACTTTTCACTACGCTAAAATGCCTTTCGGTTTGAAGAACACAGGTGGCAAATTTTAGCGGGCAATGGACTTGGCTTTCGCAAATGAGAAGGATGTCTTTTTGGTTGTGTACCTTGATGATCTGACCGTGTTTTCAAAATCAGATGAAGAACACATGTGTCATTTGAAAATTGTCTTTCAAAAGTGCAGAAAATATGGTGTGTCGCTGAATCTGAAGAAGATCTTGTTCGCAATGGATGAGGGCAAACTACTTGGGCACATTATATCAAAATATGGCATTCGTATTGATCCAGCACGTGTAGAAGCGATTCAGCAAATTGGCCTTCCCTGGAATACGAAGGAGATTCAATCTTTTAATGCTAAGATTAATTTTTTATGCCGCTTTGTGCCTAACCTTGTTGAACATCTAAGAGAGATTACAAGCATGCTTAAGAAGGATAGCCAAGTGAAGTGGACATAAGAGGCTGTAAAATATTTCAACTTAGTCAAATTAGCACTTTCTTCAGCGTCGGTTCTCATCAGCCCGGACTACACTCAGGATTTTATATTGTTTTCTTTTGCTTTAGAGCATACAATGGTAGCTGTATTAATGCAGAAAAGAGATGAGTATGAAAGACCAATTGCTTTTTCAACCGAACTATAAGAGATGCGGCCTTGAAGTACAACATCATTGAAAAGCAGGCCCTTGCACTTGTCAAAGCATTGAAATATTTTTGGGTATATATTTTGCATTCTCATACTTTGGCTTATGTTCCTAACGCTACTGTCAAAGATGTTTTAATGCAAATCGATCCGGAAGGAAGACGAGGCAAGTGGATTGTAGCTTTGTTGGAGTACGATGTGGAGATAAAGCCCACCAAGCTTGTTAAAGGATAGGGATTGGCAAAGTTAATGGCTGAATCAAACTTGCACGCCTTAGACATAAATCTGATCATTGCTATGTCCGATGAGAATGAGGAAGGTTCGTCAATTAAGGTATCCAAAATGTTTGTTCTTTCCCCGTGGTATTTAGATATCATATATGTGTTGCATAATTTGTCCCCACAACCTGGCATGACTAGAAACAAAAGTAGAACACTCAAATTAAAGGATGCTAAGTTCTGCATTCTAAATTCTACACTTTATTGGAAAGATCCTGGTGGCATTCTATTGAATTGTTTGGTGGAAGAAGAAGCGAAGCAGGTCATGGAGGATTTCCACAAAGGAGATTGTGGTGGTCACCATTTTTGAAAAACAACGGCAAATAAAATTCTGAGAGTGGGATACTATTGGTCGACATTGTTTGTTGATGTATATAAGGTTGTCAAGAGCTGTCATAAATGTCAGATTTTTGAAGGAAGGAAAAAATTACAGCCTTTTCCGCTTAAGCCCATTGAGGTGAGTGCCCATTTTCAGCAGTGGGGGTTGGATTTCATTGGTGAAATTCATCCCACTTCTTCGGGTCAGCATCGATGGATTCTCACGGCAACAGATTATTTCACAAAATGGATCGAAGAAATTCCCACCAGACAAGCTACAGATGTGGTAATTATTTCATTCCTTGAGAATAATATCTTGTCTTGTTTTGGTTGCTCAAATACGTTAATCACTGACAACACAACAACTTTCAAATCAAAGAGGCTAATTGAGTTTTGTAGCAAGTATAAAATCATTTTGGGTCACTCCAATGCCTATCATCCACAAGGTAATGGTTTGGCGGAGTCTTCTAATAAATCTTTAGTCAACATCATCAAAAAACTGCTGGAAATTAACAAGAAGAGTTGGCATAAGAAGTTGATCAATGCACTTTGGGCAGATCGGATCAGCCAAAAGAAATCCATTGGTATGTCCCCCTTTGAGCTTATTTATGGCATCGATACATTGTTTCCTACCTCTCTAGCAGCTCCGGTAGTCAAACTTCTTTAGGAGGCTGGCAGCGAAGAAGATCCTATGCAAAAAAGACTAAATCAAATGGTCCATTTGCAACAGACAAGAGAAGAGGTTTTCCAAAACACATCCAAGTTGCAGAAGAAGATTAAGAAGATATATGACATAAAAGCGAAAGTGGACAAATTTCAATTGGAGGAAGTGGTGCTAAAATGGGATGCAAGGAATGAAGAAAATAATAAGCACGGTAAGTTTGAAAATATCTAGAAAGGTCCTTTCAAAATTGTTGCATATCGTGGTAAGAATGCTTTCCTCTTAAAGGAAATGAACAAAGAAGAATGTCTCGGGGGGTCGGTCAATGGCCGGCTGGTCAAGAGGTATCATTTCTGAGTTGATTTTGCTTTCTACATTGTCACTGTATATACCATTTTAATTTTAGTTTCATTGCAAGACTGTGCTTGGATCGTTTCTTCAGTCTGGGGCCTGAAGTGAAGGCTATAATTTTGAAGGATGATTTCAGTATTGGTTTGAGTTTGTCGAGTCAGTCTATGAGTCATTATAATTTGAAAATTGAGTCAGTTTCAATCGAGTCTCAGTTAATAAATTGAATCAAGAGTCTTGTGTTGATTTCTCGAAATAATGGACTCTGTAGCCCAATGGACGAAGTCACTATCTATCTCTCCCAGAGATCTATCGTTCTTGGCACCTCCGAGGAGCTACCATCCCCATTGGAGCCAATGTTAGAGTCGGTTTGTTCAGCCCTCCGTTAGAGATCAAAATCCCTTTATTGAATTTCATTTTTAGGTGTCTTGCCCGACTCACTCAGTTTCATTCCACTATGGGCATTCCAAAATATGATAGAAGGGTCTTGTGATTCATTACCCCTCATGCCTTTCCCCGCTGGCTCAGGTCTATTCATAAAAATCAAGTTTTACAATCACTTACAGTCTTGTTTTAGGTTTTTGATCAACAAGAGGCATTCTAGTCACTATGTCTAGGGTTTCACAAATTGTGTCTTCAAAATGTCCAGTAAAGCTAGCAGGCCAAAGGGAGGTTCTTAATAAGTTTTCATTTCAAATATTTTCATCGTCATATTGCTGGACTATGACTATTCTTCAAAACTCTGTTTTGAAGAAAATTCATCATTTCGTTTTGTAATAAATTGCCATGCAATTTTCAAAAGTTTTTTAGTTGTTGAAATGTCCAAGCACAACCCTGGTCTTCCTTTGTCAAGACATGCCACTATCCCTGTAAAAAATAGCAAAACGTTTCATCATTCCGGCCAAAATAAAAAAGGAAATTGAGAAAATAGAGTTGTATTAAAATGTGAAAAAGTGCCGATGCCAAACATTAGAAAGATGGGTTTTTGAGAACCAAAAATCAAATCCATGTCTTTATAAAGAAATTTCTATATGTTCAATGTCATTTGCATCCAAGAAGAGCAAAGAAAGATGAAGTTAGTGGTGAGAGGACGATTTTGAAAGCCAAGACTGTGTTTAGAGTCTGCGCGGTGCATTGGGTTAGGTCGCGGCACATATAGGCCGTGCGGCGTATTGGGCGCGAATTCACCGTGTATTTTTCCTCTGGCGCGGCACATCCATGAGGCATGATGCACTGGGCTTGCGCACGACACACAGAACCTCCAAGATGAAAACTCATCGTGGCTTCAATAAAAATCAACCCATCACTCCATTAGACATGTTCATTGCTTGAACCATTCATTGTTGTGCCAAGAGGTCAAAGGATATTGACTTGAGGGTTAGAGGAGCGAATTTCATGTTTAAAGGGCCGAGACTGTGCATTGAAGGTCTACGCGGCGCATTGGAGGAAGTCGCGATGCACACAGGCTACGTGGCACATTGGGCACAAATTCACATTGTAAAATTCCACTTTCGTGGCGCATCCAGGAGGCACGACGCACTGGGTTTGTGCGCGGCGCATATAGCCTACAGGCCAGTATTATGGCGCTTCTGTCATCAAAACTCACAAAAATGCCATTTTTGCTGCTCCAAGTAAGTTCAAGCGTGATTCTGCTAAATTTAACTTGTGTTGGGAGAATTCAAAGGTGGTTGTAAGAGTTTGAAGGCCAAACTTTAAACCCTATATTTATATCAAAACTGCTCCATAGGGTGTATGTTTGAAGTTTAAAGTTTGTTTGTTCATGCCAATTTGTTCACATTCCTTTCCCCATCACTGTCACACTGTTATCACAGTCCTTCCCCTTTTTCCTTATGATCCCAAACTACTCATATCTTGTTCTTATTTATCCCATCTCTAAACTATAATTCCCCATCACAATCCCCCTCCCATGTTATTTACAAAAGCTATGAAATCTCAAAGTTCCCAAACATACATCAAGTGACTGTTATTGTATTAATTTCACTTGACAAACGCCCATTATTCCCGCCGACCACAGTCCCATAGTTCTTATTTGGCATATTTGGTATCAAAAAACAAGCATCAATTTATTCATTTTCAAACAAATGAAACTCTTATTTTCCTCATGCAGATTAGAATTCACTTAGCATAGACTTGCAGCATCATGACAGAGACAGATTCATCATATGAGCAAGAAATTGACTCAACCACTGAGCTTAATGTGCCAAGAAGGCCTTGTAAGGGTGGCAGACATGTCAGAGAAGAGCACACCTCCTTGACTCAATTGCAGGCCTGCCCACTTGCAATGACATCCTTTCAGCAACAGTCATGCTTTCAACATTGTGAGATGATTGCTCATATCCAACATCATCCAAAGTTAGTTCAGTTGTTTGTTTTGCATTTGCATGATGGTCATGTTACTCTTGCTGGAGTCAATTTCACCTTGACACCAGAAACCATTTCTCAGGCCACCAGGATACTGAATATAGGCGAAGAGTGGAACAAAAGGCAGCAGATGGATAGAGCATATTATGAACCTTACATCAAGCCTAGATATTTGAGGCAGCTCAGTAGGCTATTCCCATTCCGGTTTCTGAAGGAAGATTATGCACCATTGATGAGACTTATTATCAGATACTTCAGTTGTGAAGGCTGCTTCTCACGCCTCTATGCATACCATATCAGTTTATTGATGCATTTCATGAGAGTAAGGTTGATGAACATTCCATATTTCATGTGCTAAAACATCAAGAGAATGACCACTCTTGTGTAGAATAAGACTCATAAACAACAGTACAATAGCATTTATCACTATGCACTCATCAAGATCATTGTTGTACATCAGCTTGGCCTGCAAGGTATCACATGGGAAGACTTCATCTCCCGTGATTTATTCATAGCTTCAGAAGCTCATCAAGAGGTTGTTCATGATGTGAGTGAATGTTCACATCAGCATGGAGGTCAGGAGGCAGAGACTACTAGTGTGCCGACATATGTCACCTATCAGAGAGGCACGAGGGGATTGTTTGCAGCAGCTCAATGAGTACTATCTCCACCTAGGGTGGAAGGGGTCTCGTTGCCGTCATCAGCAGCACAAGTATAGGTATAGGACCAAGGCAAGAGGCCAATGTAGGATGAGGGGCCTTCAGGTGAGTGAGAGACTGACTTCATTCTTATTCAGGATGATGTTACAGACATGGGCTCGCAAAATGCACATCTTAGAGAGATCATCCAAGAGTAGCAGACAGAGATCACAACCTTGTCCCTCGACTTAGAGAGGACTAAGTGGACTATGAAATACTTAGAACAGAAGAACAAACAACTTGAAGATCAGTAGGCAATCATGGAATTGCAAAGCATCCACGAGAATCGCCAAGCTTCCCAAAGGAGGAGAATTGAGCTCACTTCATTGGAGCAAGAGATTAATGATGATCGGGAGTCTTGGCTCGAGAGAATCAAAATCCACTTGGAGAGGTTGTTGGACAAGGTTGATAGGGATAAAGCATTGGTTAGACAGATGGTTTTCCATTAAAAGGCGCGAGACATGAGTTCCAAAGCGCGGATCAGGAATCTAAAGGCGAAATTGAGAAAGGCATCAAAAAGACAAAAAAGGCAAAAAGGGCATGATCGGCTTCATCTTGGCTGAACATGATACTCAGTGATAGGCCTCCAGCCCAAATTTCAAGAAATTTGGGGAAAATTTTGTCAATTTTGAATTTTTGGGCTTCAAAACAGGTTTTTCCGCCCAACGCGTAGCGCCACTTGGTTCGCACTTATAATTGGGAGATCTTCTGGAGGAAAAATTTGCATTTCTAGATTTTTTATGAAAATTTATGCATGCTCATGGATTTCCTAAGGATTTCATCAAGTTATGGGTTGCTTAAAGGGTCAAAAACATGCAAAACATTGCCTCTCTGCCACCTTTTGCACACACAGGAGCCAGTCTTGGGAGAATGAAGTTTTGGAGGGGAAAATTGACACCAAATCTAGAAATTTCACTTGAGTTGGAAAGTAGACAGGTAGGGATTTACAACCAGCTATCCTGGGCTCAATTTGGACTTGGGGAAGTGCCTCAAAATCAGCCCCACAATTGTGCTACACATAGAGATTCTGGTCGCGACGCATAGATGATTTTTGCCCATTTTTCACGGTACGGCTCAGAAATTCACCCAGTTTTGACTATTTTTGAATTTTGATGTAATTATTGATTTATATTGATTTAACTTGAGGACTATGATGTAATTTTGGCACATATTTACTTGTTCTATAAGATTCATTCACTAAAAAGTGAAAATTTAATGAATAAATCAGTTTCCTATCGTATAGAGGCAAGTTGTTGGATTGCCTAGATTTCAGTTCCTTGTTTAGAATTGGTTAAAACAATTCCTAGAATGATGTGATCGACCCCTAGAGGCAAGGGAATGGGTTGGGCTAGTCTATATCATGTATTTTCTTAGTCATTTTCATGGTTGGACACTTGGGATTGCTTGGCACATCATTGTACATTCTATCTCTGCATTTTTGGCAAAGGAAAGACCAGGGTTTTGCAGCACCTGTTGGGATTCATGTGGCTCTGTGTTTTGATGGTTTTTTTCTCTCTGTACTTGTAAGTTAATTGATGTTTATGTGTATCATTTTCCCTTCTCTTTGCTTCTGAAATTAAACAAATGAGTGATTAAGGTAGAATTCACCAAACCGCTATGCTCTGCTTTGGAGTTTGTTTAATTTTCAATGTTTTCATCTATTTGAGGAGGACTATTGAGACCCTCTTGCCCTCCTTGGCTGCTCACCGGTCTGATCCATCCATTTATTCATTCTAAAGCATCAAAAAAATTGCCTTCCTTGCCCCAATCAAAACTCTGGAAAAACTGTGCCTCATCCCCGGACCCAAATTTGCCTCTCCCGTTTTCCAACTCAAAACCCCTAAAAGCTCAAAGAAAATCCTTGTGCTTCATACCTAGCCTAAAATAAGTTTTATTTCAGAAATCTCGAGCTCCATTAATTATCCTTTGCTGAGATTGACCCGGAGAGAGCCCTCTCCTGTCCTCGTAGGGCTAGCTACGAGGCTGAGCGTGGTTTGATGTGGACCTAGAAGCTTCCCTTTTTAGACTGAGGTAAATCTAGGCTCTAACATATATATTTCAGGAAATTTAGACATCAGTTTAATTATTTTACTTGGAGGAAGAGCACAATGTAAATTCACAATGCCTTTCGGAGTTTCTCTGATTGTGCTTGGGCTTTAAGAACCAATATTTTTATATTTCTTTACCTGCACTTAGCACTTAATTTATTGGTGATTGTGATGTTTCAATCGAAGAATATTTGTTGACCATTTTTTCCTTTTCCTGATTGGATGCATGAATGTAAGGGTAAAACTTGGTGGAAACTCTTAAATTTGGGATGATATGAAGATGATTGTACTTCTATTTTTCATATTCTTCAAACCTAAAGGTTTTCAACAACTTTTAGTAACTGGAAGAACAATTTTAGAATTCAATGTGAACCTAAATAACTCGATAGGAATGATAAATGTTGACCTTTTTCCTTTAGAGAAGAAGTGTAAGTCATATGAATGAATTCTCTAATGTATTTATTTCAATGCAAAGACTCTAGGAGTTAAATAGAGTATTAATCAATAAGGCTTAACTTTTGGACCATAAATTTTGATTACTATGTAATTCCTCTCAATGTACTAGTCCCCATATTTCAACTATCATTCATACGAAGCTGGAATTTCCATTCCTCGGGTATCCAAGGGGTTAAATGGTTATAAATAAAATAGTAGTAAATACATGTGAACCCATCAATAAACCTATGATATGCATGGGTTTTTTCATTAAATACAACCACTTGAGTCCATTCAAAAGGTAGGTTTTCTTCTCCTAACTAGCTCTTTCTTAGTGAAGAGGGAAGACAAACTAATAGCATTGGTAATGCTCTGCAATTTCTCGCCTTTCTCATTTTTGAATTAGCAAACCCTAATCCCCACTTGTGCTTCGATGACCTATTTGTTCTCTAACAATGGCAATGGATACAAGGGGAGTTTTTGCGGTCTTTGACGAGAAACCCTTATGTGCATTAGTATATCAAGGCAAGCCCACAGCTAAAAGACTTGCAACAAAAAATTGTTAAAAAAGCAGCTAATATTTCATCTATCCAGACCTTCTGTAGGACATCATTTAGTTACTCCGACAGAGCTTTGGGCGGTAAATATATGGGCATGTGTCCCTCTCCCAATTGTGTGGATCAGTATTTTGACCGCACTTGGAAACAAATGATTAAGGGGAAAATCACAATGTACTCTAATGAAAATGATTTTTTTTTTCCGTTTGGAGTGATGACTTTCTCAAAGCCATTGGAAATGGATTTGTTCACTACTTGGACAGGGGCGAACCAAAGGGTAAAATTTTTGTTTTGGAAATATTATTTTAGAGTTGGATTTGGGGTAGGTGCTTCCCTCAAAAAAAATTCTCACTCAGGGGGATTGGAGATTTGTTCAATCTCGTGAATATGAAAAACTCCCCTTTAAATGTATGCTTTGTCACAATTATTGGCACTTTATCTGGGACTTAAAAAATAGCAGATCCTCCTCTGGCCCCCCTGTGATGGGAAATGATAGATGCAAAGGTGTGGTGCTAGAAAAGGAAAAAGCATCTCAAAGGGAAACACTTCCACTCATAACCTTGCCTCCTCCTCTAACAACCCATTTGGAGTGCTGACTCAAGAAGAGATTCTTAGGATCCATAAATAGAAACATAAACTCTAGCTCAGGGGATCGCTCTCGAGACAACACTATATTGTGAAGACAATGGTGGGTTGGAGGCGAGTCCACGTGCATTTCTATTGAGACTTCGTAGCCCTCAATCATCTTCCCATTCCCATCAAAAGGTTTCCTCATTGCCCCCAGAGAATTTTTCTCTGAGTCCATAGCTAAGAGCAAACATCTCTCATGGAGTGGAGGATGATCCCAACCAGGTCATGACTAGGAGTGAAAAGGAGAAAATTAAGTGGAATAGCGAGTCATCCAATATGTAAATGGAGACCCAAAAGGAAAAAGGAAGGCCTACCAATGTAGAAGCAAGGAATTCAGAAGCACAGAAAAACATCAAATTGGGAAATCAATCACAAATTCTAGAAATCCTAAAGAATGCGAGTAACAAAGAAATGGGAGTAACAAAGTGGGAGGAGGTAAGAAATCCACCTTGAAAACTAAATGAAGTTGTTCTCATGGAATATAAGGGGATTCGAAAACCCTACCAAGTGCCAGGAAGTTAAATATGTAATAGCAACAGAGAAGCCTTCGTTTATTTTTATACAAGAAACTAAAATAATAGCAGAAGATATCTTATCACTCTCAAAGACCTTTTGGAGAAATAGTGAATGAGTGGCTCAAGGCTCTTTTGGAACCTTCAGAGGTATTTTCATCCTCTGTCCAGCTTCAAAGTACAATCTCATACATTATATTAGAGATAAGTTTTGGATAGAAATTCGTTTAGCATATCTTCAAAAGAAAGAAACTTTCTCTTTAGTTAATGTCTATGCTCCCACTTCCTATAATTGAAAAGGGGATTTATGGGATTCTTTGAAAACTCTCGAAGAACAAAAATGGTACAAGTGTTGTATTTTTGTAGGTGACTTCAACATTACTCTTCTACCTTTAGAAAAGAAAGGAGTATCTAATGTTTGAGACACGTTCAGGGAAAGAATGGATAAAATCATTAGTGAATGGGACCTTATGGATATAATCCCAAAGAAAGGAAAGTATACCTGGATGAACAAGAGAAGTGGGCTAGAATTCATAGTTGCTAGGCTTGATCGCTTCCTCATTCATATCAACTAGATATTAAAATGAATAAAATGTTACTCCAACATATTTTCTAAATGTGATTCAAAGCATAATCCTATTGGGTGGTTCTGGACCCCCCTTGGGATTTGGGACCAATTCCTTTTCATTTTAATAAGGGCTAGTTGCATCTTATAGAAGTTATAGATTTAATAAAACGTTCTTGGCTACTTCTAGTTATGGGATCCTCGACTTTATTCTAGGAAACAAAATGAAAGGAAGTCAATAAATATCTTAGAACTTGGTTCAAACATCGCTACAAGCCCTCAAACCAAGAACAAGTGGAATTGCTGAAGCAGATGGAGTGCCTTCGTGAACACATGGAAACAAATGAAGTAGTAGATGATCACCCTAAGAGGCAAAGGAAAATCAATAAGAAAATCCTCTTACTTAACAGGCAGGAGGAAGAGCGTTGGAGGTTGAATTTTATAACCTTATGGCTAAAAGTAGGAGATCAAAGTACTATCTTCTTCCACATATAAGAAAGGGTAGGAGAAATAAAAAATAAAGTGAAGGAGATCATCATGGAAGTTAAGGCAAAAATCTCCATTTCCCTAAAATCACACAAGAATCCTTTGCTCTTTTCAAGAACCTATATTCTGAAAATAGTGGAAATGACTCCAAAGAAGTTGAATCCTTTTTGTCCTGCTTGCCCTCTATTGTAACTAGCTATAATAAAAATTCTCTCATAAATCCTATTAAGGGAGCTGAAGTTATATACCTCATTTGGTCCCTTGAACCTGACAAAGCTCCTAGCCCAGACAAATTTCCAATCTCATTCTACCATATGTTATGGTCCCTAATTAAAAAGGATTTGATGAGGATATTGAAATATTCCAGGACCAAAGAAAAATTGCGGGGCAACAAAAAATCCTCCTTTCTCGCCCTCATTCCAAAAGAGAACAAGCCAACTTCATTCTCCTACTTCAGCCCAATATCCTTATCTAATGCTTCATACAAAATTATTTATCTAACATACACTAAACCCTCCTCCCTGCTGTTATCCATCAAAACCAAGGAGGTTTCTTCTATCATTGTCAAATTTTGGATAATTGCATTCTCATCGAAGAGGCCATCCAATAGAGTAAACACAATGGAGAACCTATTAAGGTCATAAAATTGGATATGGCTAATGCATTTTACCATGTCTGGCACTTCTTCCTCATCGATTGGAGAAACTGGGTTTGCAAATAATTTCATTCATTGGACAAAAGACTACATTGGGAGACCCTGGATCAACCCCCTTGTCAATGGTTGAGCCTACCCCTTATTCCTCACCTCTAGATGACTCTGTCGAGGCTTCCCTCTTTCCCCCCTCCTCTACATCATTGTGGCCAAATCCTTGAGTAGGAACTTGGAAGTGGCATGTGTGGAAGGGAAAATAAAAGGCATAATTATGACCAATGTTACAGAAGTCAACCACTTGCACTCTGCAGATGATACCCTCCTAATGGGAGAATCCTTGAGATAAATTTCTATCAAATTTAAAAAGATAATGGATAATTATACAGGTCTCTATGGGGGTAGTATAAACAAGAAAAAGATTCAGTTTCATGGTTTTAATTTCACCCCCCACATCCTACAATAGATTGCAAGAATTTTGGAATTATCTTTGAGGGAGGTTTGAGATTAATTCAAATACTTTGGTATTCTAAATCTCCTTAGCCTCTGCAAACCTAGATTATTGGGAAGAAATCCTTAACAAATTCAAGAAGAAAATTTAGGGTTGGGGATCTTAGTGGAGTTCCTCTGCAAGTGGAATGATATTGGTCAAGTTGGTCATTTCCTAACTTTTGATTTACCTATGTTCATACTTACTAGCCCCTATGGTCATTCTTTTGTAAATGGGAATCTTGATCCACATATTTCTTTGGTAGGGAGTGTGGAGTAGGAATATTCTTTCTACGAACAAAGGCAACCCCTCTAGCCCAGGGGAGAGGGTTTAGCCACAAACAATAGAATATAACATAAGTTCCCTTAGATTGAGAATGGATAAAATCCTACCTCTTTTATTGCTTATCCTTGTTCAATGATGTCCTTGTGTTTTTACTCCAATGATCAACTCCTTACATTTTAATCGAACACCTGAATCAAATAGACATGAAACCAGTGGACACATGATAGTATGTAATAGAATTAAATCTACTTAAGAAGCTAAGGAGTCTTAAGCTACCAAATACAGTATTGTAATTGATATAGGAAACAAAATATTAGTTGTATTAATATGACAAAAAGGAAAGTACAACCTTCACCTTAGTGTTGCAGGTTTCCTTTGATGGGTTCGAATCCCAAGCATCACTGTAACATCTCCTCAAACACCTCAATCATGGGATTTTAAGGTCTCTTTCTCTTTTTTTACACCAAAACATTATACAAGCTATTCTCCCTTTAACAAACTCTTAACAAGCATAAACTAAGAGCTAAGACTAGCAAGGTCTCCTATCACTAACTAAGCTCTATCCAAGATGAATCCAACCTGCATCCAAAGCTAGCAAGGGTTGCAATAGAAAGGGATTATATAGGCATGAGAGAGGGGATATGGTTCCTCTTATGATGGGAAGAAGACTTATCTCTTGGGTTGGTTCCCTTTTAATAGGGGAAAGGAGCCCAAATAGTCTCTTGCGGCTCTATCTCGACTAACCATTTGCTAGACCTCCGTCCACGAAGCTTTGAATCTATTTTTAAAAAAAAATTATAAGAGGATTAGCATGAGTACTCAAGGGATAATGACGCTAATTGACAGGGGTTTCAATGTTGTTCTCAGCAAATCAACACAGGGAAGAATCTGAGGGATAGCGTCGAACTTTAAAGCTGGGTTTAAAGGAAGTATCTCTGGAAATGATGTAAAGGGAAAATGATTTCCAAATGGAAAGTGACTCAGAGTGATGTTTTTCATGAGAGGGAAGTACATAGGGTTTACTGTAGAGGTCCTCCAAGATCAAGGAACAAGGATTACAAGGACAATGACAAAATGTTATGTAATAGATGCCCCCTAAATCATGAAAGCCAAACAAGCGTGAGGGGTGAAATGATTTACGAGTAGATCCAAGGAATCAGATACCGTTGTCGGAAAAACTACAAGTCAAACATACATATACATATCTGAACTCATATTCATGCCTGATAAACTAGAGAGGCACATAACAATACATGAATCAATGGTTTAGGCGCAACTATCCATCAAGAAAAGGATCATGTGCATGAATACTTGGCATGGACGTAGCCATCCGACTGAGGGGATAAAAAATGATACCCACGGCATGGTTATAGCCATTCATCTAAAGGATCATGTATATAATCATGAGTGACTCATCACTCCTCGCAACCTGGGCTTTTGTGATCTAAGCCTAGGGTTGTGCGCTCCAACACGACCCGATCAAAGTACAAATCCTAACATGTGAATAGACATGCTAGAGTCAAACATCCTAGAAAGTCACTTGATTATTGGTCAATGATGTGAACTCTTAACTTGAGAGAAACCAACCATAATGTCAATGGCTCTCAAGGTATTATCAATATAATTCAAATAGTGTGAATAAGGAATCTAAGTCGAACACTTATGAAATCATTCGATCGAAGGCTAATGATGAGAACTTGTCATTGAGTGTGAATAAATTTCCATTGAGGCATGCAAGCTCTAATGTACTGGAAGGGAGTTTCTATATCAACTTCCTGGATAATGAGCTAAAGTCGATAGGAAGTGATCTGTTGAAGGAAGGTCATAATGAACGCTTCATCATCGACATGAAATGGGAAACATAATGAATTAGAGTAATCTAATATTGTGACATATGATCAGACAATGTATAGGTAGGAAGACTTCTATTGAACGTGTGGATGACACGACTCTGGATTTTGGTAGCATTTGAAATCACAGGATCAGCGGTCATGGTGACATGGCAGAGATCATATGAGAGGTTTAAATGGATAACCCAAAATCTAGGGAGGCAAGTGACAGAGTGAGGATGTCCCAGAACCTGACACGAATAACAGATGGGTGTCCATGTTCAACAGTGACATGCTGCTTCAAGTGAAGAATATAATTGATGAAATACATCTAATTTTACCCCACCATTTCTGGTGAGTAACCTGGTTATTTTTACATAAGCCTGACAAGGATAACATATTCTTGTAATATAATTCCATCCTTTGGATGGATCCATCCTAGTAATTTTTAGGAGCCCTAGGAAGGAATAACTCGGTCTTGTCATAATGACAAGTCCTATGTCGTTTAATATTTTAACGAGTCCAACAAAGGTGAGACTCGACATATTTTTCATTTTTTAGAGAGTTTGAAAAGGAAGCAGAAAAGAAAACTGCAAAAGGCCCCTTGTCATAAATTCATCTCTCAAGCCCGAAAATGTAGAACACAATACTCGAGAGAACCTCTTGGCCATGCCAACCAAGGAGTACCTTCTTCGTAAATAGTTTATCCTACCCCTAAAAAGGGGTAAACATATACTAGGTAAATGATGTTTTGTGACCTTTAACGAGTTCAAAACGATAACAACTCGACAATATTTTCATAGTCAAAAAGAGCTCAAAGATGAATCTCTGCTTTTATTTTCTGTAACGAGTCTAAAAGGGAAAATACTTGGCAATCTTTTCAATTTTTTACGAGTCATAAAATATTTAAAGGTGACTCGTCCTAGAGGAACGAGTGGTATAAAGGGTAGCAACTAGTTCTAGTTATGGTGGAACTACTCAAAACTAAGAGATCAAGCGGCTAACTAGTGAAATCACTCATTGTTGCAGTTCCTCAAGAAAGGGTAAAATAACCAAGTGAAAGCGATTGATCAGCCAAAGAGATAGTGGTGAAGGAATGAAACAACCAAGGCTCATATAACAAAAATTAGTTGATAAAAATGGAAATCACGAGATATAAATTGGACATGGGTTCATTTTTACACAGGCTTGAACCATGGGGAACTTTGCTTGTGTTCGGTTTCATGTTTACACATGATTGAAACAAAAAACTATGCTTTAGTTTGATTTCATTTTTACACAAGCTTGAAATGAAGACAAACTATGCTTGAGTTAAGCTTTCATCCCCCCAGCATAATGGCTCAATTCGAGGTACATGCCCCCAAGCTTCATTTCATTCAGTGAGGTGGATGGAATGAAGGTTCACTTTTGAGATCCAGAAAAGACTCGACTGGGATTTTATGAGATCTTAATCAAAGAAAAGATTTGGAAAAGGGATTTGTTTTCATTGTTTAATGAGGTTTACACGGTAAAAGAACTATCCTTGGAAATTTGTTTCATTTTTTAACGAGGTTGATAGAGGAAGGAACTGTCCTCAGAAACCTTGATTCATTTTTTAACGTGCTTGACACAAGATAAGGAACTATGCTCAATCCTTTGTTTCATTTTTAAGGAGCTTTAACACAAGACAAGGAACTTTGGTTCATAACCATTATTTTAGTTTTTAACAAGATTGACACAAGACAAGGAAATTTTCTTTGTATCCCTTTTCATTTTTTGACGAGTTTGACACAAGACAAGGAACTTTTCTCCATAGCCTTGTTCATCGACCATACGAGAACGTGACTCCCAAGAGGTCCTCACTAGATGGGAGAACCATGCTCTGGGAGGAATACATGTCAACTGTTACCAATGACAGATCGAGTTCCGATGCCCCCAACACATAATGTACTATACCATCTCTGTGATCATCAACAGATGTGGTACCATAATTGACCTGTGGTGCTTGCAAACAAGAACCAATATGGGATGATGGTTTCACAAGAGGAATTTGGTGGCCAATAAACGAGAATTGATCAATGGTCACTATTCTCCCTTTGTGTGGAAAAAAACCATAAGAAAAAGCGAAGAAACAAGAGCTCCCATGACATAAACATAGCTGCATCCAAGGAGAAGGTTGAAACCTAAGTGACCTTGGACTACCATCACATCTATATGGATGGTATTTCCTCCCAACGTAATAGGGAACTTTGGAAGGATCCCTAATGGCTAACTAGTTCTTCCGTCGAAAGCCAATAGATTCTAGATGACAAGCACAAGCTATGGGGAAGCCAAAGCTTTCGAAGTAATAGAAGACATGATTCTAATATACACACCTTAATATAATACAAGGCCATGTACTCTGATCTAGAAAGGCATATAAGATGGAAGGCGGAAAGCATTCAACTAAATCCAATCAAAAGAAACGACATAAATACTTGTTGGGGGTATCATATGACTCCCCCCGTGCTCTACATGAAAAGGAGAAGGACTCTCCTGAACAACTAGGATGGGAGCGTCACTCTTTGATTCATGAGAATTTGAGGAGATGAGAAGAACATCAGCATTATGATCATCACTCTCTTCAGAAACAGAGTGAACGATTGAAGGTGGAACCAAGTCGCCACTCTTTTCGACCAATGGTTGGTTAGGAATAGACACAAGAGAGTCATGCTCAGGAAGAGCAGGAAGGGTAAGACATGAGTCCAAGTCAATCTCTTTACCAACTAGGAGAGGGTTAGAAGAAGGCCTCTAATAACCAACAGGAAGTTGGGGTTGAGGAGCTGTAAGGTTTTCCAAAATTTTGGAAGCTTTATCCATAAGAGGACAAAAATGAAGAAGATGCTTCCCTTCACATAACCTACAAGGAAATCTAATATTTTCCTTATTATTACCATCATTAGCTGAAGGTGTACCATCAATACAATCTCTAGAGGTCAACGGGGATGGTTGATTTAGGTCTTGAGACCATACCTCTAAGACTATGGTGATGCCAGTACAGTCTTGAAGGTGATGGTCACCCTTACACAACTTACAAGGGAATCTGACCTTCCTTGGAAGATCAGAAGGTTTGTCTACAGGAGGTGCATTTAGAGTAACAACCACATGGTTGACCTATTGCATATTTGACTTATTCTTCTTCATCTTCTTAGCTTCTTGGTTACTAGATTTCAAAATTTCACCAGGCAAAGTAGAAGAGGAAGGTGAAGAAATAGGGGAAGAAGGTGAGAGGTCAACCTTAGAATGAATGTGATGTGGTTCAAATGAAGGAGATGGTTGGGTAGGATTTGGGACACTCGAGACTACTGAGGTAAAAAATAACTAGATAGGTAAACCAATGGTTAACCTAGGAAGGGACAACGTTGCCATATAAGGAGCACCAACATTTCCAAAAGAAGGACCAAGACTCCCATTGGTGGGGAATCCTTGAGTGATGAAATCCAAAAATGTTGCCATTTGAATCGACCCTAAATAACCACAAAGGAAGATAACTTTAACTAGGAATATTTCATGGGTAGTTTATTTTAAGAAACTGAAACAAAACTTTGCCTTTTCATGTTTTAAGAGTCGAGAAAAGGACGAAAGGTGACTCTAGTCAGTTTCAGATTTAGCAAGATCGAGAGGACAGGTGATCGATGATCTTTTCAAATTTAAAGAGTTAGTAAAGATAAAAAATCACTACTCAGGGCATTCTAGGCATAAAAGATTACCACGTAACCTTGAACTGTTTTATACCTCCAGATGAATCGAAAATTACGAGCAATAAATCTCCTCGAATGTTGTGTTCGGTGTATCACATTTACAAGGAAACAAACTTAGCTTCCTATGGATAAAGCATTACAACAGATAGGGGTCTCCCTTTATATACATGATGGTATGGGGAGCACAAGTCTGTACTAGAGTTTTCTAAAGTTAACATCTGCAAGGTTTAAGGACATTGGAACACATATCTATCCTAGACCACTAAATTTGAGCATTAAGTTTCAATTCTTAGGTTAATTCAATAAATTTTAACGGTTGATCTTGAATTAGGTTTCAATTCCAAGGCCCTACCTCTTTCATCTGAAAAATCCTATATGCAACTATATGAGAAAAGAAATCTTTCTTCGATGAAAGTTAACACTAATTGAGGGATAGAGAGCACACAATCAATGCAACAATCAAAGAATGAAATCTTTCACTAATACATGTCCTAAATGCACTTAATCTTCCTTTAACAAGCAATAATTTTATTTCATTTCTCATGCCTATGATGATGCAATTGTGGCTTCTCAATAAAGCTACTAATACAATATTTTCTCTTAAGTAAACTAGAATGATGTTCTTCTTTTCATAAAATGCAAAACAAATCTTTCACATAAAGCACTTTAATGAAAATTTTCACAATTTCGAGAAAACAAACATCTATCAAATCGAAAGTATGATAAATGAAACTAAAAGAAACTTATTCTTGAATCGAACAAAAGAAACACATAAATGGTTCAATTGACAAACCGAGAAATGTAATCTATGCTCAGAAAGAGAAAAGAGACACTCAAAATAAGAGAACAAGCGAGACTCTTTGACTCATTCAATTAAAAATGAAGCAATGAAGATGGTAGGAATGAAATACGGAAAAAACAAAATGGTAAATCAAAAACATGAAACAATGAGTGAATTAACAAATGAATGGAAATTGACCTAGATGTCATATGGTCATAGAAACCATCCAAAAACTCAAAAAATCAAGCAATGAAACTTCAAGCCAATCAATCAATCAAGCCTAGCAAACGAAGCATCCTAGTCTTCCTAGTTCATAGGGATAATAGATGGAGATAGGCCAAGAAACATAATTTAGGACGTAAAGACACAGTGGCACATCTTTTAAAAGAAACCCTGATTTCGACCTACAAGAATTGGCGTGACTATTTAAGCAGAACTAGCGCTAATCGGCGAGACTGTCAGCAAAATAACAGTGCTGATTGAGGGATTTAAAGAAAAATAATTTTTTTTCTCAAACCACAAATAGAATAGCCACTCTAAATTAAAAATTAAAGACTGCAAGTGGTGTAAAATTCAGAAAACGAAGGAGAAATGGTGGTACAACAAAATTCATCACAAACCAGAAGATTAAGAACAATTGAAAGAGAGGGATGAAATCCTCAGCGGAGTCACCAATTTGTGGTGTAGGAAGATTCTCTCTGCGGAAAAGGACAAACCCTCTAGCCTATGCGAGAGGGTCTAGCCATAAACAAGACAATCTAACATAAGTTCCGTTAGATTGAGAATGGATAAAATCGTACCTCTTGTATTGCTTATCCTTGTTCAATGATGTCCTTATATTTTTTCTCCAACAATCAACTCCTTACTTGTCAATCATATACCTGAAACAAATAGACAGGAAGCCAGTGGGAACATGATAGCATACAATAGAGTTCAATCTACTTAAGAGGCTAAGGAACCTTAAGCTACCAAATACAATATTGCAATTGATATAGGAAACAACATATCAGTTTTATTAAAATGACAAAAAGGAAATTACAACCTTCACCTTAGCATTGTAGGTTTCCTTCGATGTGTTCACATCCCAAGCATCACTCTAACATCTTCTCAAACACCTAAATCATGGGAGTTTAAGGTCTCTTTCTCTTTTTTTACATAAAAACATTCTACAAGCTATTCTCCCTTTAACAAGCTCTTAACAAGCATAAACTAAGAGCTAAGACTAACAAGCTCTCCTAGCACTAACTAAGCTCTATCCAAGTTGAATCCAAGTTGCATCCAAAGCTAATAGAGGTTGCGATAGCAGGGGATTATATAGGCATGAGAGAGGGGATATCATTCCTCTTATGATGGGAAGAAGCCTTATCTCTTTCTACGAACAAAGGAAACCCCTCTAGCCCAGGGGAGAGGGTTTAGCCATAAACAATACAATATAACATAAGTTCCCTTAGATTGAGAATGGATAAAATCCTACCTCTTTTATTGCTTATCCTTGTTCAATGATGTCCTTGTGTTTTTACTCCAATGATCAACTCCTTACTTTTTAATCAAACACCTGAATCAAATAGACATGAAACCAGTGGACACATGATAGCATGTAATAGAATTCAATCTACTTAAGAAGCTAAGGAGTCTTAAGCTACCAAATACAGTATTGTAATTGATATAGGAAACAAAATATTAGTTGTATTAATATGACAAAAAGGAAAGTACAACCTTCACCTTAGTGTTGCAGGTTTCCTTTGATGGGTTCGAATCCCAAGCATCACTGTAACATCTCCTCAAACACCTCAATCATGTGATTTTAAGGTCTCTTTCTCTTTTTTTACACCAAAACATTATACAAGCTATTCTCCCTTTAACAAACTCTTAACAAGCATAAACTAAGAGCTAAGACTAGCAAGGTCTCCTATCACTAACTAAGCTCTATCCAAGATGAATCCAACCTGCATCCAAAGCTAGCAATGGTTGCAATAGAAGGGGATTATATAGGCATGAGAGAGGGGATATGGTTCCTCTTATGATGGGAAGAAGACTTATCTCTTGGGTTAGTTCCTTTTAATAGGGCAAAGGAGCCCAAACAATCTCTCTCGGTAGTATCTCAACTAATCATTTTCCAAACATCTGCCCATGAAGCTTTTAGATTAAGCTACTTCAACTCTATTTTTAAAATCTTTCCAGAAGAGGATCAACATGGGTAATTAAGGGATAATGACGCTGATCAATGTGGGGCTTAGTGTTATTCTCAGCAAATCAGTGTGGGGAAGAAACTGAGGGATAGTGCCGGCCTTTAAAGTTGGGTTTAAAGGAAGTATCTCTAGAAATGATGTTAAGGGAAAATGATTTACAGATGGAAAGTGACTCGGAGAGATGTTCTTCATGATAGGGAAGTACACAGGGCTCACTGTAGAGGTCCTCCAAGATCAAGGAACATGGAGTAGAAGGATAGTGACAAAATTATATGTAACAGAGAGGAAGAAATAACTAAACAAAATTTCACCTAGTTCAATGGAACATAGTCCATATCCCACACTTTAACGAATGCTAGACATTAAAGGATCCTCTCTACATGATCCTATCCCTGCATGTGAAAATATTATGGAGAATTGTTTCAAATTCAAAATAATGGTGGAATTCAACCCTAATTCAAAAATATTTCAAGACAAAATTTATTCGTTCAGCCAAAAATGCCTCTTGGATAGTGTCAGGGCCAAAGATATGGGCTCTCTGCAAAGAAGCTTCCCCTATAATCTTAGAATCGTTAGGCTGACAATAAGGAAATGGATGCATAATTAGCATCTGGGATGACTCATTCTCTTCTTCAGGTCCACCCAGAAATATAGATAAAATTAAGGATCTGAGGCATTGGATGATCTAAAGGGCATATAAAACGTTGATGGACATACTGGAATGGGATATTCAAGGACATTGGAAGGAATGGACTACGTTGGATCTCTTGTTTCACCTCTCGGTTCAATTGAGTACTCTCATCCAACACCTGAAAGGAATGGCCCCAGTCTCAAAGAAAATTAAGGATTGTTGCAGCTAGACCAAGAGTCTATCTGAAAAGTACATTGTTAAGGAAGGGTATTCTATGCTCATAAAGCAGCTTCCTCATCCCCCTCCAAATAGAATTTGGGCTAGAATTTGGAGAAGGTATAACATTCGAAAAATCAATACTTTCTGTTGTGAAATGGTTCATGGAAAAATTCTCATAGTATAAAACTTAAAATGAAGAAATATCAATGGCCCAACAAGATGTGTTCTTTGCTATAGTGATGAAGAGAGCATTCCTCAGCTCTTCTAGGAATGTCTCCTTTCTATAGAAACTTGGAAGATCGCCTTTATTCCAATAATTCAAATTGAATCAATTCCAAGTCCGTGGGATCAAATGTTTGTTGGTTGGATAAGACTCTATCATTGGAATAAAGAAACTGCTTCAATTCCTATTTGATTTTGGAATTCTCTCTCGCAATACCTATGTTGGGAAATATGGATCACAAAATTAAGAATCTTATCCCTATTCCATATTATGTTAAGTCCCATTGATATGAAGTGTTGGCATGTGGTTTGTTTGATGCTTGCTACATTGGGAAATTTAGGCTACCAGGGTCTTCCTAGGAGCCATTTTTTCCTTCTTTGACATCAAATTATTTAAGGTATAAGAAGTGTTTAATTGTAAAGTGTAGGTGTACTTTCCTCAAGCATTCTCTCAATAACTTTGAACTTTTCCTCTTAATGGAGGATCACTTGGCTCATCTAAAAATATGGTGTAATAAGAAGGTAAGGGCACTCCCGGAGTGGAACAATTTATTACTCTTGATCCAGATTGTCCCATTAAAGAAGGAATTCAAAGGTAGTGGTTCTGCAATGAAGAATTTAGTCTTATCAATGCATTTTGGCTCGTGCAATGATAATATCCTTCTCGTTATAAAAATTTGTTCGGACCTTGTTATATAGATTTTTGGGCACTTCAACCCCAATCATAAATGTCCATAAATTGAGGGCTCCTAAGTCCCTAAAAGTGTTGCTTCACTACCTAAAGGAACAAGGTCAGTTGATTACATCATCTCCCAGAAGTTCTCCACTAAAAACTGCTCATAAATGGTCAAAACTGGACCATACTGAAAACCCAGTGCAGAGGGTGAGATGCATATCACCTTCCCAGTGTACAAAGTGCGATGCATACTGAATTGCTCCTCTGTGGGGTGCGATGGTCGGGAATGGACAAATGGTAGGGACAAAATGCGAGGTGGAAGATAATGGAATCTTCCAGAAGCTTCCCCTCTGACACTTTCCTCTCTGTTTTCGACGAGGAATGAGTAAGAGATCATCATTCTCCAAGTGGAAGCATGAACTATCAGAGATATGACACTAATCAAGACCCCTAGAAGATGAATCACCTCCCTATAATCATCTATATATGGATCCCTCATCACAGAGATCCAGAGGTTGGAATCTTGTATCTTGTAGAAAGTGTTGTTGGTTTTCTGGTGTATATTCATAGTGTTGGGTGATCTAAGCTTTACTTGAGGTGAAGAAGGGCTTTCTAGCTGGAGGATGATGCTGGGTCATAACATATGGTTGTAATCCTCTTGCTACTTTTCATCTTAATAAAGCTATTCAAGTTTTCCTCCATATTCTTGTATGTTTGTTTATATATGCATTTGTATGGTTAACACACATCTGGTCCTGTGTTATTTATGAATATAGATCTTTGTTCTTCAATAGTAGTATGTTGATGTGATTCCACAGGTGCTCTTTGAAGCTGGGCAGATGAAGAAGAAGCAGCGAAGCTCTATCAGGAAGGAGAGAAAATCAAGCGCAAGACTAAGGTTGGTCTCCTTGGTTCTCCTCTTATCTGTTTTCATAAAGGAAAGTGAAAATAGACTTTACTTGTTTGTTTCTAAGATAGCCACCCATCTTAGTGGGAATAGCAACATCTGAGTGGACACTATTCCCAGTAACAAAGCCCCAGCTAGTTTTCACCACAAAGTGGAGGCCATCCTTCATCAATTTCTTTGGCAAGGGGGGTAAATGAAAGAAAGAAACATAACCTTATAAACTGGAAACAAGTTATTCAATCTCAGGAGCAAGGAGGGCTTGGAATTAAATCACCGAAACTCCTAAATCTAGCCTTTGGTGGCAAGATTGTGTGGAGGCTCATTATTGGCAAGCCTGCTTGGTGGAAGAAAGTGTTAGAAACCAAATATCTCAATACCCCAAGGCAACAACTCTTGGATCATGAGATCCCTATGAGATCTTGTTCTAAAATCTGGGGGTCATGTAAGAAAGCAATACCTCTCCTTGCACAAAAAAATTCCAAGTTTCCCAAGGGTGGTAGTAATATTAGAATTGGAGCAGAAAAGATAATGGGCCAGCAACCCATTAGAAACAGACCTAGTACTCAACAGACCTTATCCTTTCTTAACAGCATGGGGATTCATAATTTGGATCAGATATCTGAGTGGGACGCCCAGTCTTAGATTTGTTAAGGATGGACCTTCCCAAATATACCCATTGAAATGGAAGCAAGCCTCACTAATATTCAAACCCATCTTCATGGCATTGCCCCTACCAAATGCAACAATGATGATGGCTTTCATTGGGACCCATTAGGCTCCAACTACATAGTCAAAGCCACTTACCAATAGGTCTGCCGCAATGAACACCCCATGCCCATTTGGTCATAGTGGAAAATAGCTTGGAAAACGGAGACCCTCCCAAAAATAAAATTCTTTATTTGGGTCCTCCTAAAAGGGAAAGTCCTCACCTCCGAGAATCTAAAAAACGTGGGGTAATTGGCCCATCCTTATGTCCAAATTGTCAAGCAGCTGAAGAAACCATTCAACATCTATTCATAGATTGCCCTTTTTCCATAGCCTATTGGAGAGAAGCTTTCTAGAACATCAACCTACCTTGGGGAACCGACAGCTTTGTTGCTGAAGCTCTACAACTATGGAAAAGAAGCTACCCTTAGCAGCATAAAAAAAATAACGTTGCACGTAGAGTATGGAATTATTTACCATGCTCTCTCTTGTGGAACATATGGCTAGCTCGAAATCGCATGGTCTTCAAGGACAAATAAAACCAGCATCAGGAAGTTATACAATAAGGCATGGAGTCTCACTTTGGAAGCAATGTCTACTAAAAGTCAAGGGAAACTTGACACAACCGATCTCTATGTGCAAGAAAGGAACTTCATAGGGTACTTGCTGGACAAAAACAATAATGCCCACAGCAGGAGTAACACCAACAACAGCAACAACTCTATCTACATTTGGAAAATTGGAATGAAAGATGAGGATTTTTCTTTATGGCTCAAAAACTGCAACACCCATTATCTTTTCTTTGATGGTGCCTCTAAATCTAACCCAGGAATGGCCAGGGCTAGAGGAATCATCTATAATGCCAATGGAGACATCATAACTGCCTATGAATGGGGACTAGGCAATCTATCCAATAACAGGGCCAAAGTTCTTTCCCTCTACCAAGGTCTCCTCCAACTTCAAAAACTTGGCATACACACAACAATGATCATTGGAGACTCGAGTATTGTCATTAGCCTGATGGTACACAACCGAAGCGCCTCCAATGTGATCCTACAGAAATCAATCAGTAGATACCAAGCACTTTCCCAGCAGATGAAAGAAGCTTGATTCTATCATGTACTCAACACTCTCAACAAGGAGGCAGATACGCGTGCAAATAGATCCTGCTTCCATCCTATTGGCATTCTTCATTGTAATGTCTTTGAGTCATAATGTTTTCTACCATAATCAGAAATAAATCACCTCATAGACTATCTTCAGAGGTGTCTAGCTCCATCGGATCCCTCCTCGCTAACATTTGTATTATTCTTATGATTTATTTAGCTCACTAGTCACCTAAAATCTCCTCTGAATCTATTGCAAAGGATATCAATGTCATAAAATCTCTGAATTCAACCCAAATACTCAGCCTCTGTCTTTTCTCACAAGCGCCCCTGCTGTCTTCATACCATTCTCGTGAACTATCTCTCAATTTTCATGTGAATGCATTTCCATACCTCCTTGATTCTCTGGCCAAGCACTTGTATTTAATCATGGCCCCCCTTGATCTGAATCACTCCTCCCTCTTCCCTCTTCCACTCTTGCATTCCCCTTCTATGCATTCGCATCTCCCTCATCATTCTTCATCTCGGTCTTCCATCCCTTTGCTTTTCAAAGCCCCCTGCTACCTCTCTATCCCAAATCTTTGCCCATTGGAGCTGCACTTTTACAGGCTTATGCTACACTCAGGCTCAACAAATTGCTCTCAAAGCATGGCAAGAACTGAAGATTCCTTCCACTGTGTTGATCTCCAGGCAGAGCTGGAGCAAATATACACACAACAGAAGATCTTGGATATCAAAATTGACAATCAAGCTCAAATTAATAAGGAGAAACATGAGACCGACCTCAATCTCTTCCATCACAGAGCGTCTTCACTCCAGGGACAGTTCAATGACCTCTCAAACAGGTGCAACCATGACAAAGAGTCTATGGATATTCTGAAGTATATTCTAGAAAAAATAATGCTCCAAGTACCAGCTCAGCAAATGCAAGAAATAGAGATGTTGAAGGCAACCCTGAAGAATACATAGCACGTCAAATCCATCACATAAGCATTGATTAGGCATGAATTGCAAATATTGTCTTTTGTTATTTCAATTTTTTCGAGTCTATACTAGCTCGGTTTTTCATACAATTAAGAATGATGGAAGCAAAAGGGACTTTGTTCTCAATGTTGTCCTCCCCTGCTCTGCTTCTCATTTACACTGCCCTATAACAATGGAGCTTAGTCTCCCCTATCTTTTTTGAATATAAAGAGCAGTCGACTTAGTAAAAAAAAAATATAAAGCATTGGTGTATTATATTTTGTTAAACATTAGTGTGTATATATATCTATTCACTCAAATCCTAGTGACAACAATGGTAATGGTAATGGTAATGATAATAGTGTCTTTAAAGTAAAAGCATTGATGCTTTAATAAGGGGAATCAATGTGCTTAATATGGACATGATCATTATGATTCATAATTAAGCATACACTAGTATGTACAAACATGTAAGGCACATTAGTGAATGATAAAATATCATGAAAAACTAATGATGGTTAATGATGGTTGTACCCAAAGAGGTGCTCCAAAACCCATTATGGGGGGAATGTTGTAATGGAGAGTTAGATAAATTAGGCATTAATGTTTGCTCAATTAACATTACATACAATATGAGGGAGATGTTATAATATTTATTAGATCATAAAGTGTTAAATCTAAAATTTAATAAAATGTAAAGAATAAATGTTTAGTAAAAATTAAAAATACAAATAATAAGTTAGGTTCAATTCAATTTGAGATATTACAATTTTTTTTAGTAATAAAATTACAAACAACTTTTAAAAAGAAATTGTTATATGCATATCAAGTTAAAATAAATTTCCCCAGATGCGGGTGATTAAGGCTGAGAGTAATGTGATGGGACGGGCAAGCAGTGATGGCCACCTGCCCGCCATGCGCAGAAGCACTCTGTCCACATGGGGGAATGGACATTCTCGTCGGCGCAGGTACAGAAACAAAGGACCACAGCACTAGAGCATTAACGCTCTGTCCAAATCCGCCTGCGAAACAGAGCTCGGCTCCTCGGCTACCATGAAGGCCATAGTAATGGTGGGAGCGCTTCGAGGTAAGGGTAGACGCAATATTAACAACTGCAGCATGGGATTTTCCATGTTAATTCAGGCTTGGTTCGGGGTTCTACTGCTACCTCTAGCGCTGTTGGGGTTGAGCCTTGGTCTGAATTCTCAGGTCATTCCATCAATTGCGAATTCTCGGGTCACTCCCGGCCTTTGTCGGTCTGTTGGGTATATGAATCTCTTACAGGATCCTCACCCGTCTGTTAGGTCCACTCCTCCGCCTGCGTTTGATTCTCTCTATTTTCTGAAATCCAATTCAGCTCTGTCCAACTCTGCAATTATGGTTCGGCCTCGACAGTGAATGCTCAGCCGTCGAGGCACCATCCGTGGCGGGTCCTCGCACCCTTCAGTCAATGCGGAGACCTCCCACCATTTCCATTGCCACTGCCACTGCCCTCATGCCGAAGGAGCAAGTTTTCTTAGGCCTAGCCAATTTCTGGAAGCCAGCTCTCCTGGGTCCTCTTCCTCACCCTCCATTGGCTCAGCAGTTTTCACTTTCAATACCTCTCTGAACCGCCCCCAGATCAATGCCCATGTTTCGGTGCTTTTCATTGACGAGGCCCAAGAAGAGGGTGAATCCAGTGCTCAAAGGGAGATTACACCACCAGTTGAAACCACGAGAGCTATGGAGACGCCCTCTACATATCCCATGAAGGTAACGGAAGGACCATCCAGCCAGAAGGAGGACGTCACGAAGGAGCCTGTCACGACTGTAGACAAGGAAGTCCAAGCACAGGACATGGAGGAATACGGCTGGTGCAAGATCGTGGAGGAGGTTCCGGAAGACCAACTGCAGCTTCTTCTCAGGTTACGTGGCCCGTAATGGAGGGATTTTGTCTATTCCATTTTTTGGCTATGTGTCAATGTGTCAATGTGTCAATGTTGTAGGGCATTTGTCGGTGTTCAAGGTTTGGTTTTTACACATGGCTAGATACTGCTCTGTGTCAAAATGTTTTTGAAATCCCCTGCGCGGGAATGGTCTTTTTGGTTCCTCTAGCCCCTGCGTGGGATAGACGATTGGTCTGGTTCGTCCTCTTAAACTACGAACGCTGCTCCTCCACGTTGCCATTACCACCAGGCAGTTGGTTCTGTTTTGCCAGTGTGATTGTAATTGTACTCTGTTTCTGTATATAATAGATTAGTTTTACCAAGAAAAAAAAAAGAGTTAAAATAAATTTATATAATGTTGAGACATTTTTCTAACCATTATATTTTAGAACTTCGTGTTTATATTTAGTTAATAACCATATAAAGACTTAATGCTTATAATAAAATAAATTTCTAAATTGTATATGTGTGTGCACTACGGACATCATTTTATCTTTTATAAATTTGTCATTGCATAATGTCAATGTAGAATATATTATTTTATTACAAATCCTATAGAATCATAATGAAATGCTCCCTCAAGCATCTCTGGAATACTTCTCATTTGTTTATTTAACATAATTTTTTTCATTCACTTATATTATTGAGAAAAATGAAAAAATAATTGTATTTCACATTTATATCTATATACAAAACTTTTTACATTCTGGAGATTAATCAAAACTATATGTACACAACAGTTGAACCTACAACCTTGCGTAGAACAAAGATTGACTCTGCCCTGCTATAAAAAAGAATCACCCTTCTCTAATCAAGCTCTCTTATGAGGAAGACACTCCCACAAATGATAGGGTGGATTCCATAAGGTCAACCCTTATAAAGCACGCACTCCAACAAAATCTATAGTGAATTCCATAAGGTTAAACAACTATGGAAATTACAAATAATAGCCTCTATTTGCAAGTCAACAAAATCTATAGTGAATTCCATAAGGTCATTTTCAGTCGATTCAAACAACTATGGAAATTACAAATATTAGCCTCTATTTGCAATTTATACTTCCATGGTCAACAATGCAATTTCAAAAGCAGATCTGGTTGCGAAGAACTCCATGAAACTTGAGAAGGATTTGTAATGTTTTTTGGCCATGCAAAAAAATGTGAAGAGTAGGAATTTTATGGAGAGAATAATAATAAATTATTAAGGTGTATCATTTATCAACATGCACGAAGTGGATTTCCAAATAATTTCTTGACAACATTTCAGTTTTAAACGATTAAGAAGATTAATTTTTATGCCCAGTTTTGTATTGTAAGGTTATGAATAACCACCTATATTTATGAGTTTTCATGATGATGATGATGATGATGATGATGGTTAACGTCCACTGAGACCAAATTGGTCTATCGGACCTATACTTTCTTAATTTCTAATTGTCTGGCTCCTTGTCTTTCTTGGCGATGGTAGGTTTGGTTATTTGTCTTTTCCATATGGCAAAGCATAATATTGTAGATTTTGGAATATTTGAAAAATTTAATAGATTTAAGTGAATTAAATAATTAATTTCATTTATGTTTATTTAAGTTTAAAATAAAAGTTTTATAAAATGTTTTCTAATTGTAATATTTATATATGGTTTATAATATGAAAATTAATTATGGTTAATTATAATTAAGAGTGGCCAACTATGATCAATTATAGTCAACTATGTTTATTTTAGGGTTTATAATATTTTTCTTAGTATTTATATACCTTGGGTTTATAATATTTATCTTTTGAATTTAATATTATTCCCTTGCATTTATAATGCCTTGAGTTTTTAATATTAATCGCTTGGATTAATTATTCCCTTGAGTTTAATATTAATCCTTTAGGTTTATAATACCTTGGGGTTTTAGAATTAATCCATTGAGTTTATAATACCAATTTCTTGGATTTATCAATCTAGGATTTCATACTCCTAGGGTATAATATTATTTAGAAGGCTTATAATATTAATTCTAGGGTTAAATATAAATCCCTTGGGTTTATAATGATGGTCAACCATGCGCAACCATGGTCCAATGCCACATTGTAACAAATATTATTTCAATATGAAAATCAACCATGGTCAAATGTCGCATTGTGACAAATATTGTCTCAATATTATTTCAATATGAAAATCATCCATGGTAAAACATGGTCAACCATGTTTATTTTAGGGTTTATAGTATTTATCTTAGGGTTTATATACCTAAGGTTTATAATATTAATCACCTAGGTTTAATATTACTCCCTTGAGTTTATAATCCCTTGGATTGAGTATATTAATCCATTGGATGAATAATTAAATAAATGAATGAAAAAAATATTAATTAATAATAATAAATTATTAATAATGTATTAATATTTAGTTAATTTTCATTAAATAATTTATTCATAATGAGTAATTAATAATTAATAATTAATAATAATATAAAACCATATTAATTAATAATGAATGAATGAAAGCTTTATTAAATAACAATTATATGAAAAAATTAATTATTAATTAATAATATAGTATTAACCATATTAATAAAAATATTTAATTAGCAATATTTAGTTAATTAACAATATTTTTACGAATATAATTGTGCATGTTCATGTGGTTGATACATTAAACTTATATCAACCACATTTACTAGGTGATTGTTCTAATTATATAAAATAATCAATTTATAGCATCATATTACACTCACCTTAATGTTGAATGGCAATTTTGTAAAACTTATCCTATGTTAGCCAGAATTTTCATGTTAAAGTACATAGAACTTACATGTATTTCAATATCTATGTCGCTGGAATTTTCATGTTAAAGTTTCTAGAGCTCCCGTCACTTTCAGACAGTGTGGTCGCACATATTCATTATTTCATCATGCAATACCTAATTAAAGACTATTTGTATCGTGACAAGAGACAATTTCCTACTTTCTTTGTTTTGTGCAAAGTCCTATTTTTGGCCTATGCAGGTGACTTTTAAAGCTATTGTGGATCACACAGCTCCTGATGACATAAAATATCAATGGTGGTAGGTACCATCAATACCTCACAACTTGTGAAATCTTCTTTTCTGCGCATAAAATGGGATAAACATTATCTGTAGGATCAACTTTAAGGTTATATATATATATATATAATATATAATCAAAACGAATGAAGCAGGAAAGCTTGGAAATGCTCTTACAAAAAACAAAAATAAATACGCATATTCCTTTATAGATTAAGCATCTTTATAAGTTATTGAATTCATTTGACGATGATAGGATGAGTATCTTATCAAAGCATATGCGCAAAGTCATCAAATTCATTTGATAATGATAGGATGATTATCTTATCAAAAGTATCTTTAAAAGTCATCGAATTCATTTGATAATGATACCATGATTGTCTTATCCAAGTATTTTTTTTTTGTTAGAATTCATTTAATAAAGATGTTAGGGTTATTGTATTAATTTTTTATTAGTCATTAATAAAAAATGTCTAACAATATTAATAGGATTAATATAT
>APFE030102063.1:68122-107962 GCA_000404065.3 Pinus taeda
AATAGTTTGAAAATTTGAGATATGATTTTTATATTTTATGAATTTTGATAGAAATTTAAATATAGCACATTATACAAATCAATTTCACACACATTTTTTTATTATTGATCTTAATAGTTACAAATATATAGCAGTTAACATATTAATTTCGACCCCTATAAATCATGACTCCAATTCATTACATAAGAATCAACACCTTCTAGACTCACACCTAGGGACTCAAAGTGACAACTACACATGATATGGAAACATTACTTCTAACACCTTCCTTTAATATTTACATGGAAAACAACAAAGACACATATTACAACAACAATATGATATATGTGTCACTAGTCTTTATGAGCACTCACATCCACTCTGGAATCTTGCAAACACTACTCTTTCACCACCACATCTTTGAGCTTTAGCTTGACCTCCATTTAAAACATAAAAACTTCAGACCATCTTTTACATTCTTTGTAGAATTGATGCTTCTCGACTCAGAGCACCACAAGTCAGTCTCTATAATGAACCATCCTATTTACATACCTCCATCTGGTAATGATGGTGGCACCACATCCATCAAATGGTTGCGACTACCTTTAATATGGAGAAGCTGAGAAATTGTTTTCAATCTTCTACCTAGTTAAAATTGAAAGGCTAACTTATGGATTTGGAAAGAAAATGTTTTCAATCTTATATTTTATTAAAATTGAAAGATTTTCAAAATCTTTTTTCTTAAAGTGATTTGAGTTTCATATCTTTAATTGATTCCAAAACTTGATGTCTTTACCTTCCTTTGTTTATTTGGTTTGATCTACATCTTTGGTAGATGTATTCAATGGAAGATAAAATGAATGTATTCAATGGAAGATAAAATTCTATATAAATTATTAATGGTAATAAATTGGAAAAAATTATACTCTAAAAAACTATGCAAACATATCTTTTAAGAACGAACAATTTTTTATATAAAATTTACTAGAAATTTATTATAACAAAACAAAAAATTAAGATGATGTGACATTATAGTAGACATTTGTTTCACAAAAATCATGGAGCACATTAAGCATTAATGTGTGGTAGATATCTTACATTATAAAACCATAGCGATAACAATGATAATGGTTTTGTAGAATTATAAAATTATTATACAGTCATTATGTTCCTATAGCGTTAACAAGTTTCTCCATCAATAATTTCATTATAGTAAAGATTTGTTTTACAAAAATCATGGAGTACATTAAGTATTAATGTGTAGTAAATATATTTACATTATAAAATCATAGTGATAACAATAATAATGATTCTGTAGAATTATAAAATTATTATACGCTCATTATGTTCCTATAGCGATAACAAGTTTCTCGATCGATAATTTTTAGGGAAGGCTGAAAATAGTGTGATAATATTTATGCAGAATGATCGCTTTCAAGCTGAAAATCATTATTAGAGTCTTAATCACTACACCATGGGTACACTATTAAATTCTTCTACAATGTTATATAACAATGATTTCAATATTAAATAGCAATTTTAAAAAGCTTAACATGTCTTAACTTAATTTTTCATATTAAAGTTCGCAGAACTTCCATCTATTTCCATTATTGTGCTAGCTCGTGTTCATTATTTCATAATGCAAGAATTCAGAAAGGTGTTTTTGAATGGTCACACACAGCACTCACTCTCACAATTTCTTCCTTTTTGTTATGTGCAGTGACCATACTTTTTATTTTTCGTCCTGCACGGTGGACTTTTAATCACAAACAAAAAGAGGGCGATTTTTCGATTTGACCGCTGTGAATCATGTAATTTCAATAGTGGCAGATAGAATCAATATCTCACAACTAGTCAATATCTTCTTTTAAGTAGGGCATAAAGTGGGAAATTTTTTTTTTTTTTTTTTTTTTTTTTTTTTTTTTTTTAAATATGAAAATCTTAAAATCTCCAAAACATGATATCCAATGTCATAGACTAAAAGGATAAACATCTTTATAAGATATGAAATTCAGTTCTTGGAATATTGTTTTATCAATTTAAGATAAAGGAAACAAAACAAAACTAAAAAGGAAGGTAGGGATATGTACTAAGTATCTTTAAAAGTTATTAAATTCATTTAATAATGATACAATCGTTATATTATTAAAGTAATTTTATAAGTTATTCAATTTAATTTAGGGATATGGATTAATTATCTTTATTGAATTTATTTGATAAATAATATAATGGTTATATTATCAAACCATTTTTATCAGTTATTTTTTATTTTTTTTATTTTTTTGTCAATAGAAATTTCATTAATTAGAAAAAGTTATATATAGTTGGATAAATTTAAGAGATTTTTGGGACTAGCAAGTTTTTTGTAAATAATATATAATTGAAAATTTGAGGACAACGATCATGATTACATAGAAAATTTCTTGGATATTAAAGATTTCAAGAGTAGAAATGTCTCTAATATTAGTCTAGTTTCCTTTGAGTTGACTAATTTTTCACCATTTTTTTGGATTAGTGTCCTTTTGCTCTTACACCCTCATTTTTAGCTTCCTTGTCTTTCCTAGAGACCACATTGATATCCTTCTTTTGAACCCCAAGATTGGATGGTGAAGAACTCGAGCCGAGTTGGATTCTTTCCTTGTTTCAAAGATAGACATTTTACAAAATCTTAGCATAACAATCTGGTATGTCCTTCATATATTTTCCATGCCATTCTTCTGCCAGGGAAATCGATTGTGGGTCATCCATGTCCATATCTTCTAGAAGGGATTCTTCTTAAGCTTCTTCTATAAGGGAGCTAACAATTTCTTATGGTGATGGATTTTATTTGTGCTTTTTAAGAGACTTCTGCAATGAACCTTTGTAGGATTCGATAGAGGATTATGGGATTTTTCTTACGTTGATTACATGCTTGATTGAATGGTTTCTTGCTCTAAAGACTCCTTTAGAGTGGAGAGAGATTCAAAATCACCAAATTTGGGGATTTGGTCAGGATTTGAGGTAACTTTAGGAGTCAAATTTCCTCTCCTTTGGGGGACTTTCCCAAATCATCTTTCTCTTTGTGGTAAGGGTTTTCTTGAGATGATTCCTTAGTATTCATTAGAAAGTCCCTAATAAGATTCTTGTATTCATCTGCAGCTAAAAGGGGACATGTTCATAATCTCTAGAGTCCTTCTAAACACTATCTTGATAATAAATATCTATGGACGATGGAAAATACTAGGAGATATTCATGTGAGAACAAAGTTGAGTGTATGATGTGTACCTTCCTATCTTAGTAGTCTCAGATACTTTGACAAAGTTGTTGATGCATTCAAGGGTGTCCTCCTCCCAATATTCCTTGGGAAGAGAAAAAATACTAAGCCACACCCGAGGCAGTAAAGAAATCTTCATTCTTCACATTATATTTTTCTTTCCAAAATAACATAAAGAGCCCTATATTGTTGAAAATGTGGCCGTCCTTCAAAAACCATTGATTTATCTCTGAAATTGGAGAAAACGACGATGAAGAATCCTTTTGCCTATAAATTATTTAATTTATTTGATACTGATAAAATGATTACTTTATTGATTACTTTATTGGTTAAGATTAAATTTTGAGATAAATATATAATGACATTTAAATTCACCTTTTTTAAACGTTATTTTCAAATAATTAGGTTAGTAATTTTATGTTTGAATTTTATGTATGGATGAATTAAGTATGATTTTTAAAAATATATATAAGTTCGAAAATCTTGAAACTGAAAAAGTATCACTAATTTTTTATGCAAGGTGGTCCAATTATTGATACCTTAGAAAATATGGAAATCATGAGACACATTTGAAGAATCAACTTTATAGGAATGTGACAAGGTCTACCTACATAAGTAATTAAAACAATCTCTATATAGTTTAAGTGCTAAAGAATAAGAGAAATATAGTTTAAGTGCTAAAGAATAAGAGAAATATTGTCTAAATATTAGAAACTAATAAGTTCAATCCATTCAAATGGCATTGAATATGGTCACAAGAGATTCCTTAAGTCATTTAGGTAGAAGTAATAGCCCATGACTATTGGTTTATTATGATTAAGGCTTTAACTTGAATTTTTTTAGATTTAATACATACAACACTGGGAGGTCTCTACTTATTTATCTAGATATGCAACATGTTTCTTTGAGTTGTTACTTTCCTCTTTATGTTTATTATTTTAACTTTTTTCTCATTATTTAGACATTTTATGAGTATGTAATATCATATGGAAATTATGATCGGTAGTAAGAGGTTTTGTGGTTCCATCATAAATGTCATTACTTTATTTTAAGGTGGTAAAAACATCCTCATCTTTGTTATACAATAATGATGAAATTACTTCATATTGAGATAAACATTAAATTAATTAATTTTAATGAAGATAAATTAATTATTTTATTTTACTATTTCGTTCTAAACTCAAAAGTATTTTGAAAATAAGAACTTATTTTGTTTTTGATGAGTTAACACATTGCAAATAGAAATGCTATTAAAATGATTTTAAAAATGAGATCTATTCTCTAGATAACTAGAGAACCCGAAAATAAACAATTTTTAATTTTATATCTTATTAGAATAAAAAATTTACAAATTCATTTTTCCTAAAGTGCTTTGAGTTTGGATTTTATATTTTTAATTTTTCCTTAACCTTGGCATCTTTCCATTCCTTTCTTGATATGGTTTTATCTACATATTTTGGATCCATTACAAGGTAAATATGATTTTTCAAAAGTTTTCAATGTTAAATATTGGGTAAAAAAAATTATGAAAAAAGGTCTTCCAAAAGAGCTGAGGTTTTTGCCTATGTTTCAGCAAATATTTATTATAATTAAAATATTTGGATAGCGTAAAGTTTTAGAAAAATATTTTTATTCAATATTTGACATCTATAATGAAGCACTAATGTATACATATTTAAATTGTATATTATATTTGGTTAAACATTAGTGTGTATATATCTATGCACTGAAATTTTAGTGACAACAAAGGTAAAGGTAATGGTAATGATAATAATATCTTTAAAGATAAAAGCATTGATGGTTTAATAAAGGGAATCAATGTTCAGAATCAATGTTCTTAATATAGGTATGATAATTTATGATTCATAATTAAGCATAGACCAGTATGTACAAACATGTAAGGTACATTAGTGAATGATAAAATAACATGAAAAAATAATGTTGGTTGTATTTAAAGAGGTGCTCTAAAATCCATTATGAGGGCATGTTGTAATAAGCATTAAATATAAAATTAAATTTAAAAAAATGTTAGCTCAATTAACATTATATACAATATGAGGGAGATGTTATAGTATTTATTAGATCATAAAGTGTTAAATCTAAAATTTAACAAAAGGTAAAGAATAAATGTTTAGTAAAAAGTAAAAATACAAATAATAAGTTAGGTTCAATTCAATTTGATATATTACAATTTTTTTTATTAATAAAATTACACACAACTTTTAAAAAAAATTGTTATATGCATATCAAGTTAAAATAAATTTAGATAATGTTAATTCATTTTTGTAACCATGATATTTAGAACTTGGTGTTTTATATTTAGCTAATAATTATATAAAAACTTAATACTTATAATAAAGTATTTTTCTAATAATTATTAATATATATATATATATATATATATAATATATATATATATATATATATATATATATATATATTTGGCATCCATATATGTATGTAGCTATGTGTGTTATGAAATAAAAATATTTCAATACATAGAGATGTGTAATATGTGTAAAATTTTCTTCAAGTTTTACCTTCAAAAGTGTTTTGCATTTTGAGAAATTTGATCTCTCTCAAGTAAATTGAACATATATCAATAATTAAAATGCATCAGTATGTAACAAAAATAAATGCATTACTTTATACAAATGATGAAAATGCACCAACATGTTTGGGCACCATAATTTACATCTTTTTATTTGATCCTTTTTACATGTATGGTAATCTATCTTTCTATTTTTTTTGCTAATGCAAGAATTGGACCTTCCAATTCATTAATTATAAAATAAAGTGCATAAAATACATCAATTCTCGCATGGTCGTTGACTATGGAGATGCCCCATCAAAACTGCTTCCTACCCCTTACCTCCAAACTTTACATTTCTCAAAAGAAAAATGCATGAGTTTGGACTCGAACCTGAAAAGAACAAAAATTTGTCTACATAGAAAGGTAACACATTCACCCGATTTCTTAAACTTTGAATCAGTTGCCTGCACTATGAATCTCTTGACCCCTAAGATACACTTTTCTCGCCAAACCTGGCCTGCCTTTTTAATCTCGACCTATGAACCTTTCCATTCGATCCAACGGTGATGCGGGAGCATTCAGCCCAAGAGCAATTATTGTAAATAATAGTCATAGGGGGTCAAGCATTCTAGAATTATTTTCCTAAGTTACAAGTCAGTGTGATTAATTAGATGTTTCCAAAGTAAATAAATGAGAAAATAGGAAATAGGGAGTGCTTTTAGGTATAAAGCAATGAATTTGGATCATTATGGGATAAGGAAGCTTTTCTATTTTAGAACAAGGAAAAAGATGGGAAAAAACCTCAAGATGCTTTTGTTAGGTGGATGCATTGCATGTAGAAGCTTTTATGTTTCAATCATTATGTAAAGCATGTCCATTATTATTATAAAAGAAAGAGGCAGCTAAAGCTCTCAAGGGAGGGGGAGCGATGCCAGAAGTATCATGATTATATTTCCTCTTAGCGCCCCATGAATGATCGATTTCTTGATTAACTGATGCGTGTATCCAATATTTTATTGGATTTGTATTGATGCGTTGAATGATATATATTCTTGTGAATTGATAGCGTGGAGGCAGTTTGGGTTCGTTTCTTTTGTTTGAATACATATTGCTATCGCCACTGTATTCTTATTTATTTACAGTCAGAGGAAACGTTGGCTTTTTTTATGGACAGAGTGGCAGCGACACGTTTACTGTGTGTTAAACTAATATATATTGTTTCCCTTCATTGTTACGCTGCCAGCTCTTGAATTCCTTATTATATAATCGCCTTTTTGAGATCTACCGAGAACAATAAGGAACATTCGGGGTGATACTCTGTTTACGCAGAGCAATGGTATAATATCAAAACATTAGAAAGTCGATTCGGGAGGCAGTGGATCCCATTGTGAAACTGTTTATTTGTTTGGCTCGATTCATGCAGAAATCGGAGTGGCAGTTGGAAAAATTGTAGTTTTTGAGGACGAGTTCAGTGGCGATCTTGTGAGAGAAACCGTGTATGTAACAGTTCGGTGGCTTGCAGAAGAGAAATTTGCATTGTAGCTACATTAAGACAGGGCTACAATCTGACTCCAGCTCTGTTTAGGAAGAGTAATTGCGACATTAATTAAAAGAAAGTAGTGAACGTGAAGCCTTGTCATACAGGTGCTGGATTACATAGACGGGATCTTTGAAGCCTCCGCCCAAGTCTGAAGAACGAATGAGCTGTGTTGTTTGGGAAGCTTATACTCCAATTTTTTTTTGGAGCTGAATAAATCAAACTCACTCGAGGTTTTATTGAAAGTCTAAACGAGTCTCCTTTATATTGAATCTTTTCCGCATTCTATTAAAATGCCAAATTTTACTAGTGAGCTATAGGATCAGGTTTTGAATTGGCTCAGACTATGGCGCTAGGACAGTGGAATGATATCACGGATGTCGGCAATTTGCCAAGAAGGGTGATATTTAAGTGAAATTGGAATCGATTTCATAAACTGCATGATTATGTTTGCATAGTTATATTTACCATGACATTGGCATGAAAATTTGTGCTGAGTTATATGTCGAAAATTGTCGGGTGTTGAAGCGGAATTAGACAATTATTTGAGGTGCATGCTTTATATGCATGAGTTGTAAAAGATCCTAGTTATATGCAGGCTAGCCCTGCATCAAACGATTTTAGGCCATATCACAATGATAAGCTACTCACCATTTACCGCAAGGATCCACAAACTTGCACGAGCGATCTGATCCGTTGATTCGTTGTGTGAGATCGGATGGTGGAGATTAATATCGCACCCACTTACATTCCTTGACATTAGCGTGCGATGACGGTGGTTTTCCTCCCATCCTCACCACCACGTGGAGCACATTGAGTGGGATCGCTCTCGATAGGGATATACCGCTTCCCGCTTCTGAGGGCCGCGATCACCTGAAAACCACTCAGGTCTCGGTAAAAAGAGCGAAACTAAAATATCTCTGGTTTCGTGGTTTCCGAATGTCCGCTGCTCCTGACTATTCGCATCGTCAACCCTCCTTGACCCAATGCGTAAAGCAGTCGCCGCCATCCTTCCCGTAATCCTTGAAACCCTTTCGTCCTCGCTAATACAAATGGAGACTTCAGTGAACCAGTTAATCTAGGATTCACCTATTGACCTCTCCCAACCACTTTTAAAAGACCCCCTTGTGAGTAAATCTCTGAACAAACAACTGCTAGTTAATTGTACCCACCTCCATGGCTATTTTAAGGAACATTATTTTGTCTTCATCTTATGGTTTTGACACTCCGTTTTTAATCTGTTTCGGGGGAGCTCTCACCAATTCCTCACCACCCTATTATCTATGCAGATCGCTCCTTGATTGGCTAGCAAATCTGATAGTTTATTGGCATTTATTTTGCACATGCGCAAAACTGAGTATTCTGAGGCTCTGTAGATGACCGTGAATCCATTGGAAGACTTGAATTAGCCTCCACTTTTTAGAGGTTTTTTCCGGTTTTGTTCCCTACCTTATTCTCTTGACTAAGTTAATGATCAACTGGGAGTCAGCTTCAATGATCGTGTTTTGGCGATTTTCCTGAACCAAGATCTCAAGACATTGTTCCATGGCCATTAACTCTGCCATGTTGTTGGTTGCCTTTCCTAAGTGACCATGGAAGATAGGCAAAATACTTCCACTATCATCCCTTAACACCCCTCCATGGCCTGTCGTGCCCGAATTACCTTTAGAAGCCCCATCAATGTTGAATTTTAGAAAGCCCTTAGGGGGAGGATTCCAGAAGTCTAGCTCAAGATCCACAATTAAAACTTTCCTGACTAAGCCCTGAGGAATGAGTCCCTGCAATTCTAGCTTACAGAGAATCCTCCAATCTGAGGCCGAAGGGGGATTCGAAGGGAGAATTCGAACTGTAGGGCCAACAGCTTCCTTAATCTGTCTTAGGATCAAATCATAGATACATTGGGAAGATTTTATAACATTCTTGAAGATTCTATTGTTCCTTTCTTTCCAAACATTCCAAATAATGAAGCTTGGTGTAAGTGCCCACGCTGAACCTAGAACTTCATTATCCGAAAAGTTCCTTCTTCATTTGTAGAGGGTATTGATAATACTTCCAATATCTCTATCAGATTGTTGGAAGATAGAGGCAAAAGAATCCCATAATCTGGAAGTGAAAATGCAGTTGTTGAGAAGGTGTTCCATGGTCTCCTCTTGAGCCTCACAGAGTTGGCATCTAGAAGGCCCTATGACACCCCTCTTCCTAATATTATCCCAGGTCAGGATTTTCTTATGCAGAAGCAGCCACAAAATAGTTTAATTTTCATCCAACCCTGATGCTTCCATAGGTTTTGCCAAATCCGGTCTGGAGCATGGGAATCAATTTCAAGGAGTATGAGTTTAGCTTCTTTGAGATTAAAGGTCCCCTCATTGTTATTGCCCCATCTCAGCTGGTCATGCCCCCTTGAAACTAGAATTTTCCTTTGCTCTAACATTTTCATTAGTCTTTCGGCCTTAGATTTTAGAGGACTGTCATTACTGAGATCAAATTTCCTCCAGTTTCTCCATTTCCCTGAACTATTGGTTTGATCCCAAAAATCCTTAACCTTGGTGAGCTCCTTAGTGTCTGTCTCTACTTTGAGGTCCTTCAAATCCTCCTGTAACAGAATAGGTTCTTGTTGCCATCTATCCTCCTAGAATAAGGCTAAGTCTCCCGCTCTAATTTCCTAGAAGTTGTTATCTTGAATTAAGCCTCTGTTATCCTAGGCATTGTTCCAAATATGAGATCATATTATATTACCATCCATCCTTATGCGGATATTATCTAGCCAAGAGCTGGCGTATTTTTATTTCCAAGTGATAGCCCATTGTGCTTCTCATTCCTTTATCCATCGCCACCATAATTTTTCCCCTAGCACCTTGCTTAGAATCTTAGGATCATCCAATCCAAGACCCCCATGGTTTTTGGGTTTGCCAATTTTTTCCCAGGCAACTAAGGCCCATTTCTTCTTTTCTTCCCCCTTGCCCCAAAGAAAGTCTCTTTGTATGTTTCTCATGTGATGCAGGACTCCTTTAGGAGCAAGGATAGCTGAAAGCATAAAGATTGGGATTGATTGTAGAACAGCCTTTGTGAGGACCAACCTGCCAGCCAAATTTAATGATCTCATAGTCCATTTCCTAGGTTTGTCTTGTAGCTTACTAATCATCTGCTCCCGGATTCTCTTGTGTAATAGTTTTGCAGTTAATGGAACCCCCAGGAATTTCTAGGGGAGAGAATCTCTTTGAAAGCCCAAAATTCTAGATATGTTCCTTTGAATAGCAATGTTTGTATTGAAGAAAAAAATCTTAGATTTGGAAAAATTAACTTCCATACCTGAGGCCATGGCAAATTCACTGAGGATTTGTTTATAAGCAAGAGCTTCTTTGATTGTGGGAATTCCCTGCAACATCGTGTCATCAACAAATTGTTGATGAGTCAAGGCTTGTCCATTGTCAGAGAGTTGTAGACCCTTTATATTAACAACTTCTTTTGCATGCTTGATAGACCTACCCAGTCCTTCCATCATGAGGATGAAGAGAAAGGGAGAGAGAGGGTCACCCTGCGTAAGGCCTTTAGAGGGAGTGAAAGTCTTTGAAGGAGAACCATTGACCAGAATTGAAAAACTGGAAGAAGTTACCAAAGGCAGGATCCATCTTACCCAATTGTGGTCAAACCCGAAAGCAATAAGAACTTTCCTAATATAGATCCAATTCAGCTTATCATAAGCTTTGGTTATGTCCAATTGCATGATCATTCCATCCTTTCTCTTGCTAGTGAGAGAGTGCACCACTTCATGTGCTTGGATGATGTTATTAAGAATTTGCCTTCCTTCCACATATCTATAGTGTTCCCCTAAAACTAGTGAAGGCAAGAGGGGTTTGACTCTGTTTGCAACCGCTTTTGATATTATCTTATAAACCACATTGCACAAAGCTATAGGTCTGAATCTATCAAGGGTTTGAGCCAGCTCTTGTTTAGGGATCAGGGCTATAAAAGAGGTATTTAGATCCTTCAAAATGGTTCTGTTCATTCTGGAATCTTCCACTACCTACAGAATGTCATGTTTGAAAATATTCCAGCGAGCTTTGAAGAAGTCAACATTGAAACTATCTGGGCCTGGTGCCTTACCATTTTGCATTTCTTTGATAACCTCACTAACCTCCTCTTCAGTAACATGCCTATAAAGGTTGACATTATCCTCTCTGGATACCATTCTGGGTATATGTTTAGTGAAGTCTCGGATGTAGTGATCTCTTTCACAACAGGTTTCCTGCGCTATGTTTCGAAAGTGTTGAACTAGAACTACTTCTATTTATTCATGAGAATTGAGAAAATTTCCTCTTTTATCCTTATTCAAATAAATTGTATTATGTGCTCTATTTTCCATGGTGTATTTGTGAAAAAATCTGGTATTACGTTTACCTTCTTTTAGCCATTGGACTAGATTTTTGTCTCCAAAATACTTCCTCTTGTTTGCATAAGTTCTCCCATTTTTGCTGATATTTGGTGGCTTGATCACTTCTGACTTTGTCATAGCCCTCTTTGATGAGGATTTGGTTAAGTTCCTGCATTCTGCCTTCAATAATTTTTTTCTCTTCAAATATATTTCCAAATTCATTCTTGTTCTAGTCTTTAAGCTGAAGCTTGATGTGTTATAATATTTTTTGTAGAAGTAACATTCTGGTTCCCTAAATTTTTAAATCTTCTGACCACCACTTGGTTACGTTGCTAATGAAATCTAGGTGGGAAAGCCAGATATTCTCAAATCTAAAAGGTCTGTTCCTCGGGGTACCAATGCCCTGAACCTCTAGTTGTACCGGCCAGTGATCTGAGCCTCCGAAGGGGAGCACTCTTGCTACCATTTCCTTGTCATTGAGCATAAGATCCTTTGAGATTATGAATCTATCTAATTTTGAGGCTACCTGTGACTCTCCTTTTCTTTTTTTGTTCCAGGTGAAGATTCCATTACTCATTACAATATCCACTAGCTTCATCTTATTGATAAAGGTTTGAAAAGCCAAAGAGTCTTTCCCAAGAACTAGATAGTTCCCCCTTTTTTTCGTAAGTGATTTAATCATGTTGAAATCACCCCCTAAGATCCAGGGTATTCCCACATGTCTATCTCTAAGAGTCTCCAGAGAGTTTAGAAGCCTGAGTTTGTCATCCATTCTTTGCGGGCCATAAACGTTTGTTACCAGGTAGGTTTCCTTGCCTCCTATTGGTTGAATTACTACAGATAAATAATCCCTAGATGCCTCCGCATCTATTAAGTTAATTTTTTGTGGATTCCAAAGAGTGAGAACACCTCCTGCTGTATTCTCTGCTTTGACTTCTAGAAACTCAAATCTATTGAGCGATTTACTATGGATATCTCTTATCTTCCAAATGGAACATTTAGTTTCCTAAATGAAAATCACATCCGAGGATGCTTGTTTCATTCTATTACTCAGTAACCTTTGTTTCTTTTTACTACTTAGACCCCTGATATTCCAAGAAGTGAACTTCATAATTAAAGATTAGTAAAGGAGTAACTGTATAGGTCTTTCATCTTACCTGAATCTATCATTAGCTTTCCACATTCCATTAACAACTCATTTTGCTTTTTTCTGCCCCTTTTCTTTCCTGGGATCCTGGGTGCTAGTCCTATTGTGTTTTTCATTGTTTTCAGTCCTTCGTTTCCTTGTCTATCTTTGTGTTTTTGTCTATCCACCCCTTTAGTCTAGGTTTTCCATAAAAACAGTTGCTGAACCCTATTGAAATCCTCTATAGGTAACGAGTCTAACCCTTCTTTGGTTCCTTGATTCAAGAAACCTTCTAAATCTAGGTTCTCTTTTTCAAGAATTTCTTGTAGTTCATGGTCCTCCATTTCCATCTCGCTTTGGGTCATTTCATGATCCATCTCCTGTTCTGCATAACTCATCATAAATTCTTTTTTTTGTTATTTTCTTGTATTTGTTCACTGTCTTCTGCTTTCTCCTCCTCCACTGGGTTTCCTTCCTTTGCCTTATCTGTTTCTATTGAACCTTCGTCTGCTTCGAGGACTTGAAACATGTTCTAGCTAGCTTTCTGCCCTGCAACTTTACGTGTTATTGGTCCTCTTTTGCCTCCTTTTCCTTTGTGTTCCACCTTTAAGAAGCTTTCTGAATCCTTCATTGTATCAGCTTTGTTTTTGTTCTCTATTTTATTGAGAGGGCAGTCTCTGAACAAATGTCCATGCTCATGACATTTGCGACATCTGAATGGAATATTTTCATGATCCACTGTTTGTATCCATTCTTCATTAAAAACTTCCAGAATAACCTCGTCTAACAAAGCTCCAGAGAGATCCATCTCCACACATATTCTAGTGAAGGAAGTATACTTTCCCTTTCTAGTGGCCTCAGAAATTTTGAAAAAACACCCTAACTTGTTACCTATGGAGGATAGAGATTCCATTTTCCAGTAATCAAGAGGTAGGGAATAGAGTCTTACCCAAACTGGGACCGAAGTAAAAGTTTCGCATTCCGGAACAAAATTCATAATCCAAGGTCGCATGTAGAGGCCTGCTGTAGCATAAAAGTAGGGCCCTCCTTCAAACACTTTGTCCTTGGCTTCAATATTTGCAAATACTACAGTGAAAAATCCCTTAGGCCCAAGATGTAGGTCAATGCTGCCTTTTGGTTTCCAGTGGTGTTTAATCCACGTTTGTAAAGCTTTTTCAGTGAGCCATAACCCCATGAATTTACAAATGATTGCATATGTTTTCATGTGATCCCTGTGCGCCTGCAGCGCTGGATAATTTAAAATGACCTTGGGAGTTACCGCCGCTTTGGGTTTTCATGGTCCCATCTGTGCTTTGTCTTTAGTGCCTCGCTCCTTGTTTTCTTCCTCGTTTTCCTTTGCATCATTATTCTTCCTTGACTTATTTCCCTCCTGCTCTTCTTCACTGCCTCTATCCCTTCCTTCTGAAGGCCCTCTGTCATTTTCCATTGATTTTTTCCCCCTACTAGCCATAGCCTACTTGAAGGAGGGAGTGGAGCTCCCTCCTTTGTGTCCTTCCATGGAGGACTACCTTTGTAACAGTTTGAAACCCTGGTTTGTCTTCCTGCTTCGTTACCGCCCCCACCATCTACTCGCAAATCTCTCTTTCTATTTCTTATTTTTTTATAAAATTTTGAATTAATTTTTATAATAATATTGATTGTATATTTTAATTAATGAGTTTGGACATCATTGTGGCACATGTATATTATATCATCTAAACAAGTATATCAATTGATTACCATTATGTTCATTGTAATAATGTAAATCACCCACATTTTTCATTAGAAACATGGCATTTTACAATAAGATATAGTCTAATGGAATAGGTTTAAATGATAAACAAAATGTCAAAAATAATGTCATAAATATCGATAACTCATTATCAATATACCAAATGAAACAATTTATCCATATTATTAAAATGGCTATCTTTATAAACAAAACTCCAAAAATATGAAACTTCTCACATTCAATCATATTGATCATCATTCATTTCTTGAGACATTGTCAATGATCGAGTTGCTTGAATGTGTATTCTTCATCACCAACCAAGGTATTGGACTTAGGTTACCTATAATTTTTAGTTGATTAGCTTGATTTTATTCAACCTGCCTATTGTCCATACACAAATATAGAGATCAAGTGTATCAATATTTATTGTACAAGGTTATAGAAATCATCAAACTTACCATATGAATGATTCGTGAAAAATATACATTGTTTTGCAGTCATAAGGTATCTTATGTGATCTTTCAGCATATATTCTCCTAACTTCAGTCCATATCTTGCTTCCCTGATCATTCATAAAATGCCATAGTGTGATGAAAAATGGGTTAGACGGAGAAAAAGTGTGAGCTACAATATTGCAGATAGAGTGCAAATTAGAGATCGAATTTGGAGAAATATTGCAGACATGTGGAAAGTGCTTGTGGAGGTTAGATGATTAGCTATTCTGCACATATTCTAGTGTTATGTTGCTATTTTCATGGAGATTAGACACATTGTTATAATTGTTGATGAAGAAACTTTGGATTAGAGTTCACATTTTTGATACATTTTTGTTGTAGGAGTATCATTGAAGAATTTATGGATAGAACATTGTGTTTATGTTTTGTGACATGGATATTTGTTTGTTATCAAATTTATCTATGTTTTTTATTGTGTTGGCTTGATGTATTGGTTGAGATTGTACTATAGAAATCCATATTGCAAATATTGGTTGTGTTGTATGTGTTCGATTCTATTATTCATGATTTTATTGTATGAATGGGTCATAATTTGAAAATAGATGAAATGAGGTCCATGAGATGAGCTTGAAGGTTGGGACCTTCAGTGGATGAGTGGTGGCTTGTGTATTCAGGGTGTAGTGACATCCTTCATGTAGTGGTAAGAGAACTTGGAAGTGATGGGTTCCATCCATTGGTGGTTGGATAGTCCAATGGTGGTTGGGCAAGACTTATAGAGATGGGTGGATTCTAGTAGGTGGTGGCCAATAAATTTGAAGGAGTGTTGGTTTCCTACAAGTGGTAGCCTGCAAAGTTCATACAAGTTGTGGCTAAAGCGAGTAGTGGTTCGCATGATTGGAAAGTTTTGTCTTGGACACTCATGGTGACCACTGATAAAATGCAAAGAAAATTATTGCACATTAATAAAAAGAAGAAAATGGAGACTATTTGTCGACGATGGTTTTACAGTTTCAGTTTCCACCTTACATCTGGTTTCTTTATGTGTTTATGATGGATTACTTTGTGATATGCTTCTCATAAGTGAGTGAATTAGGATTTGTAAGAAAATGAAAAAAATGGTAAAACTTGATCATAAGGAAAAATATTGATTCACCCCCCTCAACCCCCGCCCTCTTAGTACTGTTCAAATTTTCTAACAAATATGCTAAAACCAAATAGGTTAGCTTCCTTTAATTCAAAAAGTCAAAAATCAAAGGGAAAAAATGACAACTTTATGAATTGTATGTACGTCTCTTCACATAGTATTTTCTCCTTCCTTCATAGGCTCCTTTCATTTTTGTATGAATTTGAAACAATTAGAGAATCTAATTATTTAAGAAATTAGTTTTTTCTTTTACTTTAATAACTTTTGTTATCATTGAGGAAAAGAGAGTTCTAATGGAAATTATTTAAATTTAATCATTTTTTTTAAAGTTTGGTAGGCAACCCCCCTCGTATACTAATGACCTTCCTGTGATTCCCAACATCTCATGTGTTCACAAAAAATACAAAAATAAGTTGAAAAATGTGTTTTGAAAAGTATCCTCCTTGTTCTTTCCGTCATACGTGCCATCAATAAAAAGTATACAGATGATATTAAAACATCCATATTATATAGTCTAAAAAAAACACCACTATACAACACTATACCACAAGAACAACCCTTCTGTCTCCCATCAAAACATGCATGTAACTTTGCATAAAAAAACAACACATCAATAAAACTCAACCTTAATATGTCAATATATATTCCCACAAAATAATGTGTAATTCATAATATAAGATATCAGAACATAGTATTGTAATCCAAAAAATATTCTGTTGAGACATATCGTGAAAAGGTGTGCCAAAATCCCAAAATTAAAGTGTTGAAACTAAACTCAAAGTTGTAAAAGAAAATCAACATGTAAAATCCAACAACCATCAAACATCGTAAACATAATCAAAATCCATATTTGTTGTGAGATGCAACCTTTATTTTCCCACTTCTTTTTGTTGTCGTTTCTTTCTATTGTGTGAGTCTACTTTAGCATAATTTTGTTCATGATGATGGGCATGTGAGATGATAGAATGAGAAGATCCGTAAAATGAGCCAGACTTAGTGGACCTATTGTGTTCCTTTTCTTATCTTGGGTTCAGGGGTTTTTACTTTTCCATGTAGTGTGGAATGGGCATATGAAGCCATAGAAAGAGAATGATGAGTTGGATGTATAAGTGGAGGTAGTGGTGGAAGTGATAAAGTGATGGATCACCATCCTTGGCTTTGGTGCTAAGGAGGATGAATATATTTCCAATTGTTATTGGTTGGGATGACAATGTGACTTAATGCACATGGAGAAACTAGGATGCAATATTAGGTGGTAGATTAGAAGGTGGAGCAGGCAGGTAGTATGCTTGCTAGCCATGAAAGTTGAAGAAACATTTGTGTAACAATTGATTAAACTCTTCAGAATCTACCTCAAAGTGTGTTGAAGACCTAGGCCTTTTATTTCCTCTTTTCCATGAGTTTTACACTCTTCCTCTATTATTTTTGTTTCGGTTGGGACCAAATCTGTCGAAAGATATCATGATTGCTCCATCCACATAAATGGTGGATATGGTGCAGTTTTAGGAGTTTGTATGGCTGAGTGAACCTTCTTGGCGAGCCTTCTCTAATGTTTGTATAAGTATCTCAGGTTTCTCATAACTACACTATGTCGCCACCAAATTGAATGAACTTTCCCTAGTTTGTTCCTTGATGTGGTAGCTAACAAGTCATCTTATCTTTTCTATGTCACATTGTTGATGTACTACGTGAAATGACTATGTATTAAAAATGCATACCATTTATCCTAATAGGTGCCAAGTCAATGTATGTCATACTTGTCTATAATGCGTTAACAATACGTTAAAGTTTGAAACGGTGGCCATGTAATAGCTTATGTGTCGTATCGAATCATCACAGAAGGCACACTTTCCTATGTATGGAATGTGCTATCAATTTCTAGGCATTTGTGCTTCAATGCATTTTGCTTCCCATCATAAGTGGAATATTTTTCATATCCTCCAAATCTGCGAGATGACTCAACATCTGCTTCCATTAATGTGGCTTAAAATCTTGGGTAACATACTATATTTATATCGAGGCCGAACTCTATACCACATGGACAATATAAGTTTGGTGTCATTTATATACATATATGTCTACAACAAACCATTGAAATATATATGGATAGCCATGGACCAATGCACCAATGTTACTATGTTATTTCCTTTGTGATGTGTTTATTTATTATAACAACTTTAAGGCATGCAAATAAATATGCCATGACATAACCTTCAATTCATATTTAAAAGGTAGGATCTTGGGTCCAATGGATAGCTTTTGAGCCTTGGATATGTTATTTTTTTTTATTTTATTTTTTTAGACTGTAACGGTTATTGGAATTAAGGCGACAAACCAGTTTCCGCATGCTTGAACATTACAACAGATTCTGAGTTGACAATGCTAATGCATAGAAGCGTATCTCTCTTTTGAACCAAATCCAGCTGAGATCAATCCTCGTTTTGCCAGATGACAGAGTTGCGTTACGCCCAACTCTTGTGGTCTTGCTCAGGCTTGATATGATGGCTATCCTTCATGAAGACAGAGTCCGCTTTAACCTTTCCTTGAACCTTCTTCCTACAGGTCCTTTTGCATCCCTGTTCCTTAATCAACACATCTGATTTGAGGGGCTTGAGCGAAAACGGCTTATCGCTTTTACGTCCGAACCTGGGCACCGGCGGGAGGGCGCAAACAGTAGCAGAAATCCAACAGTATGATCTGAAAATGGAGCCTTCATCCTCAATTTCATTGCTGGGTGGAAGACTTGAAATCTGAATGACCTACTTCAGCCAATTTAATACACTGTTACATGGTCTTTCCTTTCTAGATAGGAATAGGTTTTCTGACCAGATTGAGACCACTGACATTGAAAGCTAGGAGTTGAGGACTAAATGAGGGCAAATCGAATACAGGGGATTAAGGAATGATGCAGTAGTCCTCGTCGGAGTTGACTAACAGGGATCTTCTGCCTCGGATGGAGCCCAAGTTGGCTTCAAGGTCCGCTTGATCATTCAGTTGCCTCAGAATGTGAAAGAAATTTATTTTCTGGAACAGAGGTAGGATAAGCCTGATTTTCTTGAAAATGGAGGCTAATAGGATCTGAGAGGGGATTGTGTTGAGATTCAGCGCTTGAATGATTAGCCTAGAATCTCCAAAGACTGAAAGCTTCAAAATGTTCCTTTTGAGAGCTAGATTGAGCCCTTGCCACAGAGCCAAAGCCTCAGCTCTGTTATTGGATTCGATGCCCAGTCCCCATTGATATCGGAGCTCAGTGGAACCATCCGGTTTCAGAAGAACCCCACCTCCTCCCGCAGCCCCGGGGTTGCCCTTAGAGGCCCCATCGAAGAAGAGGCAGTGTTCCTCCAGGGCAGAGCGCCATTTAATAAACATCTGTTCTTCCAGGCGGATCTCCCAATTCGCATGGGGGATTGCAAGGGACAGGGGCTTGGTGTCATAGTGTGGAACCAGTTCTTTGAGCCATAGCTCCTCCTCGCTATCCAAATCTGCTTCATTTTTTATTGCCTGTTTGGTGTCCAGAGTTTCTCCCAGTAAAGCTTGGATTTTAGTTATGATTTTTCCCGGCGTACAATTCTCATCCCTGAAAATTCTATTGTTCCTCTCCAACCACAGCTTCCAGCAAGTAAATTTAGGTATCCACATCCAAGCTATTTTGAGGAGGCTTTTTTTTGAGAGAGCAAACGGAGTTAAAGAGGCCCAGATGTGAAGCAGGGTGTTAATATTACCAGGGATCTCGACTTTGTCAGCCCCTGTTCTCAAGACTCCCCTCCAAACATCACGTGCAAAGGGGCAGAGTAATAACAGGTGATTAGCGGACTCTTCCTCGGACATACACAGTGGACATCTGGAAGGTCCTTCCATTCCACGTTTTCTCAAGGTATCTCTAGTGAGAATGCTGTTGTGAGCTAGTGTCCAGCAGAAGAAGTCGATTTTGGGCAGCGAGGGAAAGGCCCAGATGAATCTCCATTGAGCTGGATCAGGGGGAACATTAGGAATCGTTGTCCTGCTTTTGTAACCTTCAGCAACTGTGAATTTGCCTGAGTGGGAGCCCCACCCTCTTTTGTCTTTGGCTGATGCTTTGATTGGAGATTGCCCTTGAAGCTTGTCTAACAGAATCGTGGCTTCAACCTGCAGCTGTTGGGGGACCTCTCCCAGATTCCAACTAGCCCACCGTCTTCCAGCGTCCTCCGTCCATGTTGAGATGTCCCACAGGGTGTTCAGATTGTTTGACTGTAGCCATATTTTAATGTTTGTCAGACCTTCAACCTGGTTTAATGAATGATCACCAAGGATAGAGTCATCCCAAATTCTGATATTTTTCCCATTACCTGAAATCCAGTATAGATTATGACTGAAGTGCTCCATAGCTGATAGGCAAAGTTTGAAAATCGGAGAGCCTTTACTGGTTTTTGGAGGCTGGTCCAAGCATCTCAGCCGCTGTCCCTTGAAATATTTTTTCCACAGCACTTTCTTACTCCAGCTAGTCTTCCCATCAACAATGCTCCATAGAATTTTGGAGCCCAGGGAGAGATTCTGGGCTCCCAGATCTCTTAAGTGAAGGCCTTCTTCCAGAGTTGGATTTTTAACAGTGTCCCATCTAACTAAATGAAGTCTTTTTTCATTGTTTTTCCCTCCTTCCCAGAGGAATCTTCTCAGCAGACTGTCCAATTTACTGAGGAAAGTTTTGGGAGCAAGAAGAATGGAGTGATGGTAAAGCGGCATACTTGTGAGCATTGATTTCATCAGGATAACCTTCCCCACATTGTTCAGCCAGGTGGCTCCCCAAGCTTGGATTCTGAGTTTTATTTTGTCAAGCATTGGCATCCAGTGGGCCACTTTAGGAATGGATTTGAAGATTGGGATCCCCAGGTATTTGAAAAACTCCCAGGTCTGAATTCCTTTCATTTCTAGAAGCCTGGCTATATCAGTGAGATCCTTGACCGAGTAGTTCCAGCTATAGATGGTGCTTTTTAGATAGTTTATCTTGCTGCTCGAGACCTCCTTGTAGATATCTAGTTCCTTCTTAAAGGATCTTGCAGAATTTATGCTCGCTCCTCCAAGAAGAAGGGTATCATCGGCGAATTGGGCATGGTTAATATCTTTAACGTTGGGAACCATTCTGAGTCTAGGAAGAGATTGGATTTGTTGACAGCAGTTTAGTTGAAAACTGAGCACGAGGCTTGAATGGCGTAGAGGAGCGGAGAGAGCAGGAAACCTTGTCTTAAACCCCTTGAGGCATTAAAGAACTTTGTTGATCGACCATTTACTAGCGGCGCTATCCAAGGAAAAGCAATGCAGGCTTTCACGCAATTGATGAAGGTTGAAGAGAAGCCCAATTTCTCCATAACAGCATAGAGGAAATCATGTCTCACCCTGTCAAAGGCGTTAGCCAGATCGAGCTTTATCACCATTCCTTTCTCTTTTCGCTGGCAACTTGAATGAACTGCTTCTTGCACCAGCACAATATTGTCCAGGATCTTTCTCCCTTTGATGAAGCCACCTTGATTTTCCGGTATGATGTCCGGCAGCACGTTCTTGAGACGATTGGCTATTGATTTGGTGATCAGCTTATAGCTTGTATTACACAGTGAAATGGGCTGGAATCTGCCAAAATCAGTGGCTCCTTTCTCCTTCGAAATCAAGGCAAGGAAGGCCGAGTTGGTGCTGCCTCCAATTTTGATACATGATTGTGATTTCCTGACCATTCTTAAAAGATCTTTGTTAATTATAGGCCAGCATGTCTGATAAAATCTGGCATTGAACCCATCTGGCCCAGGAGCTTTATCCGGTTCCATGCAGTCCAATGCCTTCTTGAGCTCCTCCATGCTGATCGGAGCGGTAAGCATAGAGTTAACATAGTCTTGAACAAAATGAGGGATTAGATCGAAGGGATGGGCTTGGGGTTCTAGAGGAGGGCTATCTGGAGCCGTGTAAAGCTCTTTGTAAAAGGTGAAGGCAGCTCTTTTGATGCCTTCAGGATCTTTGATCATGGCATCTTGGGACCGAATTTCTGAAATAGTTTTGAATTGCTTGCGGGCTTCGGTTTGCTTATGGAAGAAACTGGTATTTTTGTCGCCGGCTTGTAACCATAGATTTCTGGATTTTTGCCTCCAATATTCCTCTTCATCTCTGCTGGCTCTATGGAGAATTTTTTGCAGTTCAATTTCTCTTTGCGTCAGACTGTGAGAAGCAACAGAATTCTCCATTGCAGGGTGGGCAGCAAGGTTTTCTAAGGATTCTTTTCTCTTGGCAGCGGGTGTTTTCAGAGTTTTGACCCACTCCTTGAGTCTTCTTTTAAGGCCCCTCAACTTTTCTTCCCATACATAGAATGGGGACCCCAAAATCTGCCTATTCCAAGCTTCTGAAACCATTTCATGAAACCCATCTTGCTAGATCCACATAGGACTAAATCTAAAGGGAATTGGCCCAAGGTTTCCATCAAGGGAGAGCTCGAGGCTAATAGGTTTGTGATCAGAGGTGCAGTTTGGAAGGATTTTAGAGGAGGCTGAATGACCACAAGTAAGAAAGGAGGATTGAACAAGGAATCTGTCCAGATGAGCGGCTGTATGATTAGGCCCTAGTCTTTTGTTAGACCAGGTGAATTTCCGTGTAGTGGGCTTGATATCTTCAAGATCCCAGTCTAGCATTATGTCTTCCACCCATTCTCTAGCTGGGTCCCGTACTGGGGAACCTCCCTTTTTCTCGTCAGTGGCTAGAGTGACATTCAGATCACCTGCAATAATGATATTTTCTAGATTGTGCAATAATAAAAAGGACTGAATCAAGTTCCAGCAAATTTTTTTCTCCGTTGGAAGGACTGGAGCGTAAATATTGAACATACTTACTTGCTGACCAGAGTCTTTGTGAAGGAGCTGAATGAAGATCCAGTGAGAACAGTTTTCTTCTTGAATCAACTCATATTTGGAACTGTCCCAGAAGGAGGCAAGCCCGCCAGAGGCGCCCTTGGCACTTACAGCACTTCTGGGACCTTTACGCCAAAATGTCTTGCTAGTTTGGAGGAGAAGTTTATCCTCCATCTTTGTCTCCTGGATAAGAAGGATTTCAGGCGAATGGATCCTGACAATATCTTTCAGGGCTTCTTCTTTCAGTTTGCTGCCTAACCCTCTACAGTTCCAGGAGACGTACTTCATTATTTACTGGTTTGGAAGGAGGTGGCTCCTTTTGGAGCCTTGCTCTGCTTTCGTCCGGATCTTGTGTTCATCATTCCTTTGAGGGTTTTCTGGGATCCTTGCAAGACGTCCAGATAAGTTTTCTCCTCTCTCTGTTTCTTCTTAGATTTCCGGCCCCTAACCGACTTGATATGGGTGATTTGAGAGCCATCTGATTCGGTGTCTCTTTCTTCTGACTCTTCACCCGATTCAGAAGCTAGGCTAATATGTTCCTCAGCTCCTTCGTTTCCCTTTTGATCTGCAGTAGGTGGAGGAGCGGTTGGGATTTCTTCGTTTTCTTTCAGTTTGTTCGGTTGATCTTCCGTTTCTTCATGACTCTCTGTTACCAGCGCCTTTTCACCTGATGGGGTGCCTTCTTTTGTGATTGGGTTGGTCTGAGAGATGGGCTGGGTTTCCCCCATTGTTCCAGTTTTTGTATGATCAACAGACTTTGAGACTGCTTTGCCTTTTTTTATCTCTTTCCATCCTTCTTCTTCCACCTTGTCCTTTGATGGTGCTTTAGGACAGTTTCGTTGGAAGTGGCCATGCTCATGACAGATTCTACACTTAAATGGCAGTTGCTTGTAGTCCAGTTTCTGGTAGTGATGCCAATCTCCAACTGATAGCTTAACGGTTTCCGGCAGACCAGCTTCCAAGTCGACTTCCATGCAGATTCTTGCGCAGGTGTATTGACCTCTGTTATCAACTTTGTCTATGAATCAACCCAGCCCGTTTCCAATTTTTTGAAGGGATTGATAGCTCCAGCAGTGTATTGGCAGATTGGGGAGCCGGACCCAAACAGGAACCTCTTTTGGAACATCAACTGAGGGTTCGAAGTCTGGGGTCCATTTATTCAGGAAGAGGCCTTGGTTCCCCATGAAATACGGTCTGTTTCTGAACACCAGATCCCGATCCTCCTTGGTAGTGAATTCGAAAATGAAGAAACCTCTACCGACAGGATAACTGATCACACTATTTGAAAGTAAGGGCCTCCAATTTCGTTGGACCCATTCATCTGTCGATTTTGCTGTAGGCCATCTACCCATAAATTGCCCGACCAGCCCTCTGTCAGCCAAGGCGAGAGCAATTTTGATCGGCTGTTCTTCAAGCAGATCGATCTCAGGTATTTCTTCGAGTTTTTTAATAAATGTTGGGACCTCAGGCGGGGGTCGTTTCCTTCCTTTCTAAGACAGCAGTTTCCGGAATGCATCTGCTGATGAGATTGGCGGGGGGGGGGGGAAAAAGCCTCTCGCCCCCAAGGAGCCCGTCATGGCGGCGGTCGTCAGAGCGCTGCTTGACTAGGCCCTCAGAGAGGAGTCGCGCCGCAAGGATGCAAAAAAAAAAAATGAGGCCTTGGACATGTTTATTACCAAAAATAAAAAAAAGATTTTGTATATATTATGTGTCTTTAAAGGTTCTTAAGTAAGAAAATAAATGAACCATGAGTATAACACTCAAACATAAACTTTATAAAAGAGGCTTATTTATCCTTTATATCCATGAATTTAATTTGGGAACTATAAAATGCCATAAACCATCATCATAATAGTACTTTAATCAATCATTGACCAAAGATATTTTAGAGATTTGATGTTTTTTCATGTCACACAGAGCTAGATGCATATTTTGCACAAAGCTAAAGCGAATTCATCTTACATCACCCATAGAGAAAGAGCCCCACCTATCATTTAATTTCGTTTTTGCCATTTTATTTCTATTTAATTTTTTTCCTTTTAAGAAAGAGTTAACAAGACACACAATAATTTATTTCAACAACTCCTAACAAAAAAATTCAAACTATAAAATAATTCACTTAAAAATTTATAAACCATTAAAAATTTTCAATGGTCACCCTTTTGTTTATTGTTTTTTCCCTATAACTATGAAACCTAATATTAATTAGCTTTTTTTCCTTATTCATCCAAGATTTCCCTATTATTAGGAAAACCTAATATCAATTAACCTTTCTTTTCACGAGAGGTCACTGTTGAAAATATTTGAACATATAATATTATTTTTATATTAAAATGACATCATTTAAAATTTAATATTTAAAAATATCATAAAAATAACTTCTCAAGCATCGTATTATCTTTATAAAATCTGTCGTGGGAAAATGTCCACAACATGTTATCTTTTATAAATTTGTCGTCGGATAATGTCGAATATATTATTTATTACAAATCCTATAGAGTCCTAATGAAATACTACTTCAAGCATCTCTGGAATGCTTCTCATTATTTTATTTAACATTTTCTTTTGTAAAATAATTGTATTTAACATTTAATTCTATGTACAAAACTTTTTATGTTGTGCAGGTTGATCAAAGCTACCTCTACACAACCCCTACAACCTTGCGTAGAACAAAGATTGATTCTGCGATATTATAAAAAAAAAAAAACACCCTTCTCTAAGCAAGCTCGCGTATGAAGCACACACACTCCTACAACAGATACGGTGATTCCATAAGGTCAACCCTTATAAAGCACTCACTCCAACAAAATATACAGTGAATTCCATAAGGTTACTGTTCAATAGGTTCTAACACCTATGGAAAATACAAATACTAGCCTGTATTTGCAATTTATACTTCCATGGTCAACAATGCAATTTCAAAAGCAGATCTGGTTGCGAAGAACTCGGTGAAACTTGAGAAGGATTTGTAATGTATTTTTGCCAGGGAAAAATGCAAAAAATGTCAAGAGTAAGAGATTTATGTAGAGTAATAATAAATTATTTAGGTGTATCATTTAGAAGTGGGTTTTAATCTAAATAATTTATCGGGAATATTTTTGTTTTAAATTATTGAGAAGATTAATTGAGTTCAGAGGTTTATTGAGTTTAAAGGTTTATTTTACAGCTAGTATAATATGTAATTTTATTCTTTTGTTGAAATTTTGTTTATATTGGTTAAATTAAAATTTTCAAAAATCTAAAAATAAAAGAAAATTAAATACTTATATAAGAAGCTTGAATAATGTCTCCTTATAAAAAAATTGTATCTGAAAAAATTGGATCCTTCTCACATTATATTAGATCTGTTTTTAAAATGGATCTATACGGTTCTTTATGCACTGAGACTTATCAAAGTTGAGAATGGAATGTTTCTGGAATATTCGGAAATCTCTAATATTTAGATAAAATGATCACTCTACAATGTCATATTACAATGACTTTAATGTTAAATGGCAATTTTGTAAAAGTCAGCAAGATTTTTCACGTTAAAATTCACAGGACTTGCATGATTGCATCAATTTCAATGTTAAAGTTTCTAGAGCTCCCGTCACTTTCACACAGTGTGGTCGCACATATCCATTATTTCATCATGCAAGACCTAATTAAAGGCTATTTGTATCGTGACAAGAGACAATTTCCTACTTTTTGTTTTGTGCAAAGTCCTATTTTGGCCTGTGCAGGTGTCTTTTAAAGCTTTTGTCGATCTCACACCTCCTGATTACATCAAATGTCAATGGTGGTAGGTACCATCGATATCTCGCAACTTGTCAAATCTTATTTTCTGTGCATAAGGTTTTATATATATATATATATATATTCAAAACGAATGAAGTAGGAAAGCTTGTGAAATGCTCTTACAAACATCAAAATAAGATACGCATATTCCTTTATAGATTAAGTATCTTTATAGGTTATTGAATTCATTTGATGATGATAGGATGAGTATGTTATCAAAGCACATGCACAAAGTCATCGACTTCATTTCATAATGATATCATGATTATCTTATCAAAGTAATTTTTTTTTTAATTTATTTAATAAAGATGTGATAGCTATCTTATCAAATTTTTAATTAGTTATTAATAAATAATGAGTAGCGGAATTAATAGAATATGAATTAGCTATTAATAAATAATGAGTAACAGAATTAATAGAATATGATTAGTATAGTTATATAAGCTAAATGGTTAATAAATGTGATAGATATTAATTTATAATAGACATCAAAACACTTAATTCATGATACATCTTATATTGTTAAAATTAAAGAAATCATAAAAGTTTAAAAAATTGTAATTTTATTCCAAATTATTATTATCATTATTATAAAAAAGAATAAATATATGAGCTAAATATATATGCATTTAAAAAACATATGAGAATATTTTTACATAGAGATTCATGTTCACTTTATCATGGAGATTCTTAACTTGTAAATAGGATTTATTACAATACTATGTGCCAATATTATGGGTTATCAATACCACATGCCTAGAAAATCATAACTCATTTCTAAAACAGTGGGAAAATCTATCATAACCCAGTTGTTAGACCAAAAGTGAGGACAACCATCACTGGTTGCTATCACTAATGTAGGATAACCCATCATCCTTGTTAAAGGAAAACCATTAATAGTTAGTTGAGGAAGACGAGCTCTTTGATAAACAAAAACAATTTTAAGACATACTCTAGACCCAAACCATAACTCATTTTACACTCAAAATTTTTTATATAGATTTCATTTCATTTTTATTTTATAACATTTTTTTAATTAAATTGAAAATAACATAACTTAATTTTAAGACAAATTTTAGTTATTTATATTAACTATTATTATTATTATTAATTTATATATATATAATAAAAAAATAATATTATATATATATATATAATATATATATATATATAATATATATATTTTTTTTTATAAAAATTAAATATTTGCTATAATATTATATATATATATATATATATATATAAATTATTGATAAAAATTTTGAAATTTTAAAAACATATATAGTTGTTTTAAATAAACAAATTTATTAAATATAAATTTTTTTAAATAATTTGGTTAAATTGATATTTTTTTTTGCTAAAGCAAGAAATAGAACTTCTATTCATATGAAGCTCAAAAATTATTACATAAAATACAACTGGCGTCCTGTGCTTAGGGATCTGAGCCAACTGCTCGAGAACTAGGCTAAGGGCCCCAAAAACCAAGCAACCTTCTAAATCAAACCTTCAAAAAATCAATAAGCGAACCCGAAAACCCTTAGCCCGCTCCGGAGTAGGAATGTGCCAGGAAGACATCTCGGTCCCACCAACCAACAAGCACAACAAATCTCAGCCATAGATCTGCAACCTCTATATCCAACAACTATGAAGGATATCCTGTTAGAAAGATGAGCGAGGAATACCCACCTGTTGAAGGCGGTATTCTCTCTCGTCCTTGGGCCACGTGTTGAATGGGTAGTGGCATCGGAGGCATTTCTGTAAAACCATTTATGGTAATGCGGACACCCGATAACCACTGTTACTATAGCCAAACCACCATGTACTTTAGCAAAGCCGTTGGTGCCTCCTTTTGGTTTCGCGCTCTTTCCCCTCTGCCCATTGTCCATCTATGGGGCCCTAAAGTACCAATAATCAGACCTGATATAGAAATAGAGACCACAGTGAAAATAGTTTGAATCCGCAAGGTGGATAACCATCAAGCACCTATTCTACCCGAAATACCTCAACCCGCTCCTGAGCAGGAACATGCAAGGAAGACAACCCGGTCCTACCAACCAACAAGCACAACAAACCTCAACCCTAGATCTGCAACCTCTAGATCCAACGGCTTTGATGGATATCGAGCTGGAAAGAAGAGGGAAGAATACCTGCCCAATGAAGGCGGTATTCTCTCTCCTCCTTGGGCCGTGTGTAGACTGGTTAGTTGCATCGAAAGCCTTTCTGTAAAACCACTTATGGTAATGCGAACGCCTAATAAAAACTATAAATATAGAAAAATTACCATGTGCTTTGGCAAAGCTGTTGGTACCTCCTTTTAGAGTCGCGCTCTTTCTCCTCTGCCTTCCTTCCATCTGCGAGGCCCAAAAATACCTATTCTTATGTAGCCTCTTTGTTAAACCCTTTACAACCATCTTCTTAATTTTCAACTGACTACTTCCCCTTCATGTATTGGTGCTGCTTTCTATCTACGCGCGCGAGAGTGTAGCAGTCCTCATGCAGTTGTCCTATTGGAACCAACTCCCACGAGCAACACTTGTTGCCTCTTATACAAAGCACCCCTTCATTAGCCAGCCAGTCCGCCACTCTGTTAGCATCTCTGCGCACTTGAACAAAGCTAAGAGTTCTGAGTGTTCTTAGGTGAGATTGAATTCAGTGATAGACCTGCGAAAGTCTCTAGTGGTTTGAAACTTTGTCTGGTGTTGTGCCAGTGCCTATCCTTTTGACCGAATTGATTGTTAATTCCGAGTCTGCCTTTATGATTGTGTTATGTAAATTGTGATCAATCAGAATTTCTAAGCCTTGCTCTATGGCCATGAGTTTTGCCATGTTGTTGGTTGCCCTCCCCAAATGACTATGAAAAATAATTTTTATATTGCCCTCTTCATCTCGTATGACTCATTTGTAACCAGCATCCCTAGGGTTTCCTTTTGAGGCTCCATCTATGTTGAATTTCAAAAATCCATGGGGAGGGGGTTGCCAAAAAGTCTTTCCTTCTGATATGTGCCTTGCTTTCTTTTTTATGCCCTGAGGGGCATGTGATTGGAGCCCCAAAAGCTCGAGAATGTTCCCATTGTCCAGGGGGTTTCTCATGAGGTTTCTTTAGAAGGGCATTAACTATTTCTTTGAGTTGTTTTAAGATCTAAGCCATGATGCTTTGTGTTGAACCAGATTTAACTTTGAACATCTTGTTTTTGCGTTCTTTCCACACATCCCAGATCAAAAATCCTGGCGTCAGAGTCCAGGCTAAATTGACTGTTTCATTTTCTGAGAAGTCTTTCCTCCAATTCTTTAAAGTTTTAGTAATGCCATTTTTGTTCCTGACTGTTTGGTTAAAGATAGAGGCCACCCAGTTCCATAAGGTGGAGGTGAAGGAGCAGAGGTTGAGAAGGTGATCCATACTTTCCTCCTATAGACCACATAACTAGCATCTTGATGGACCAGCAAAATCTCTCTTTCTGACATTTTCCCAAGCTAGATTCTTATTATGTTGTACCAACCACATGAACAGTTTGATCTTCATCCAATGTGGGTTGGTCCAAAGGTCTTTCCAATTTTTGTCAGGGCTTGGAAAGTTAAGTCCATTGACTATTCTCTTGGCTTCTTTGAGGTTGAAGATGCCCCCATTGTTACTGCCCCATCTTAGTAGATCATTTGAGGTTGAAGTCAAAATTTTCCTCTTTTCCATAATCGCTTCAAGAACTTGAGCTTGGTCCTTCAAAGGGGTCTCTTCACTATACTTTGGTACCTTCCAAATTCTCCATTTATCTGTGTCTCGTGACTGATCTCAAAAGTCACTTACCCTTTTCAGTCCTTTATTAGTGATATCACTTTTGATGATGTCTAGTCCTTCTCTACAGAAGTTGTGTTCCTGCTACCAGTTGTCCTCCCAAAACTAGGCTAGATTCCCATTTTTGATATCCCAGAAACTATGTTTCTGAACTAAGGCTCTATTCTGCCAAGCATTGTTCCAAATATGGGAACCCCTGATGTGTACTGTCATTTAAATGTGGTCATCTTCCTGCCAGTCCCTTGCATATTTTTGTTTCCAAAGCTTAGCCCAGGGGTTTCTCATTTCCTTTAGCCATCTCCACCAAAGTGTTGCCCCCAAAACGTTTCTTAGAGTGTCCAGGTCGTGGAAATCCAAACCACCATGCGTTTTAGGTTTGCAAAGCTTGTCCCACGCAACCAGAGCCCATTTATTTTTCTCTTCTCCTTTACCCCAAAGAAAGTTTCTTTGGATATTCCTAATTTGCTATAAAACTCCTTTTAGGACAGGAAGGGCTGAAAACATGAACATTGGAATGGTATGTAGAAAATCCTGTGTAAGAATTAGCCTTCTTGCTAAATTCAAGGATCTGCTAGTCTAGTTGTTGACTTTGTCTTTCAGTTTATTTGTAACTAACTCCCACACTTCCTTACTCAGAGGTTTATCAGTGAGAGGGATTCCCAGATATTTGGAGGGAAGATGATCTCTTTGAAAGCCGAGAATTTTGGAGATATTTATTTGAATAGAAATATCAGTATTAAGAAAGAAAACTTTCAATTTTGTGAGGCTTACCTAAGTACCAACATCCATTGCGAAATCATGCAAGATTTGTTTGAAAGATTTGGCTTCCTTAACTATGGGAATGCCCTGTAGAATAGTATCATCCACAAATTGCTGATGAGTCAATGTGTCCCCATTCTGAGTAAGTTTGAGTCCCTGGATTCTTCCTTCCACCTTGGCTGAATTGATTGCTTTGCCCAATCCTTCCATCATGAGGATGAAGAGGAATGGGGAGAGAGAATCTCCTTACCTGAGGCCTCTTGATGGCCTGAAGGTTCTGGATGGAGAGCCATTAAGAAGGATTGAATAACTAGTTGCGGTAACTAGAGCCATTACCCACTTTATCTCGTTGTGGTCAAAGCCATAAGCTTTAAGAAGTTCCCTGATGTAAGACCAACTTAGCTTATCATAAGCTTTCGCTATGTCCAACTGCATTATCATACTTGCTTGCTTGTTGGTCTTGTGGGAATGAACCACTTCGTGAGCTTGAATGCTATTATTGAGAATTTGTCTACCTTCCACATATTGAGTCTGCTCCTCTGACACTAGCGTTGGAAGAAGAGGTTTGAGTCTATTAACAACAACTTTGGAAATGATTTTGTGCACCACATTTCATAAAGCTATGGGTCTGAATTTGTATGTTGTCATGGATTTTTCCTGTTTAGGGATTAATGCTATGAAGGATTCATTAAGCACTCTTAGAACAATTCATGATTTTCTTGAGTCCTCCACCACATCAAGAATGTCTTGTTTGATAGTTTCCCAGCATGCTTTGAATAAGTCTACATTGAAACCATCTCGGCCTAGAGCTTTCCCGTTGCACATCTCTTTGATTACTTCCTTGACCTCTTCTTCCGTTACTGGCATGTTGAGGTTACAATTATCTTCCCTGGTAACTAGTTTTTGAATATGTTGAGTGAAGCTCTTGGTGAATTGAGATTTGTCTGCCATGGTCTTCTCTGCTATGTTTTGAAAATGTTGTACCAGAACAAATTCCATTTCCTTGTGAGTATTTAGCTCTTTCCCTTGAGGATCTATGAGTTTTGTGATCTTATTATTTGCCTTGTGTTTCATGGTAGACTTGTGCAAGAACCTAGTATTTCTCTCCCCTTCTTTAATCCATTGTACTCTTGATTTTTGTCTCCATAATATTCCCTCCTACTGGCATCTATTGTCCCATTCTTATTGTAGCGATTCTACTTGCATTTTCCTCTCCTCTGCGAAGCCTTCTCTGATGAGGATTTGATTAGTTTCCTGTAATTTTTTCTTCACTTCCCTTTTGGCTTCAAAAATATTGCCAAACTCATTTTTGTTCCATGCTTTGAACCTTATCTTTATGTGCTTGAGTCTCTGTTGCAGGAGGAACATTTTTGTGCCTTGGGCGGGCATGTCTTCCACCCACCATTTTCCAATATTAGTGATGAAGTCAAGGTGAGTGAGGCAAACATTTTCAAACCTGAAAGGTCAGTTCCTCGGTGTACCAATAAATGAGGCTTCCAACTGGATGGGCTAGTGGTCCGAGCCTCTGAAGGGAAGGATAAAAGTTGTCACGATACGACCTGAGAGAAGGAGATCCTCCGAGATTATGAATCTGTCTAATATCGAGGCTACTTGGGAGGTTCCTCCTCTCCTATTATTCCATGTGAAGGTGCCATTTATTGTGTCCATATCCACCAGTCTCATGTTGTTTAAGAAGTTCTGGAAGGCAATTAAGTCTCGTCCTAGCATTCCGGCCCCTCCTTTTTTCTCCGTGAGTGATTTTATCATGTTAAAATCCCCTCCTAGAATCCAAGGGATTACTGGGTGTCTCTCTCTCAGCTCCTCGAGAGAGGTGAGGAGCCTAAGTTTGTCTTCAAGAAGTTGTGGACCATAGACATTTGTGATCATGTAACAATCCCTGTCCCCAAAAGGTTGGATAACCATTGAAAGGTGGTTTCTAGATGCTTCAGCATCCATGATCTCAAATTTCTGAGGATTCCATAGAGTAAGAATTCCCCTCACTCTGTTATTTGCTTTGACTTCTAGGTACTCATATTTGCTAAGCCATTTGCTATGTATTTCTCTGATCTTGTCTACTTATTATTTTGTTTCCTATATAAACACCATGTCTGGTTTTTCTTCTTTTATTCTGTTGTTGAGATTTCTTTGTTTTCTTTTACTTCTTAGTCCTCTAATGTTCCAGGTTGAAAGCTTGATAATGATGGGTTTTTGAAAGAGCAACTGGTGAGATCTTTCATCTTACCTGAATTAATCATAAGTTTCCGAGACTCTGGAAAAAGTTCATTATGTCTCTTTCTTCCTCTTTTCTTGCCTGGGTTCCTGGATGAGTGTCCTGAAGTTATCTACATTGATTTAACCCCTATGTTCTCCTGGCTGTAGTAGTTCCTTTTGACTTCTGCAGTCTTTGTTTGAGACCTTCGGAGGAATAGCTGTTTTTTATAGACATTTTTGGGCACTGCAACCCCAATCATAAATGTCCATAAACCGAGGGCTACTAAGTCCCTAAAAGTGTTGCTTCACTCCCTAAAGGAACAAGGTCAACTGATTACATCATCTCCCAGAAGTTCTCCACAGAAAACTGCTCATAACTAGTCAAAACTGGACCATACAGAATGCCCAATGCAGAGGGTGTGATGCATATCACCTACTCAGTGTAAAGGGTGCGATGCATACTGGATAGCCCCTCTTTAGGGTGTGATTAGCGAGAATGGACAAATGGCAGAGACAGTTTGAGAGGTGGAGGATCATAGAATCTTCCAGAAACTTCTCCTCTGACACTTGCCTCTCTGATTTCACCCAGGGATGAGTAAGAGATCATCAATCTCCAAGTGGAATCAAGAACTATCAGAGAGAGGACACTAATCAAAATCCCAGAAGTTGACTCACCCCCCTACAATTATCTATATATGGATCCCTCATCACAGAGATCTAGAGGGGGGGAATATGGTATCTTGTAGAGAAGTGTTGTGGGTTTCCTGGTGTAATATCATAGTGTTGGGTGATCTAAGTTTTACATGAGGTGAAGAAGGGATTTCTTGCTGGAGGATGATGCTGCATCAGAACAATTGGCTGTAATCCTCTTGCTATTCAAGTTTTCCTCCACATTCTTGTATGTCTAATTGTATATGCATTTGTGTGGTCAATACATATCTGGTGCTGTGTTGTTTATGACTATAGATCTTTGTTCTTTGATAATATTATGTTTCTTTGATTCCATAGGTGCTCTTTGAAGCTGGGTAGACGAAGAAGAAGCGGTAAAGATCTATCGGGAAGGAGAGGGTCCAGGCAAGGAACCAAGTGCAAGACTAAGGTTGGTGTCCTTTGTTCTCCTCTTATCTATTTTTCATAAAGGAAAATGAAAGTAGTTTTAACTTGTTTGTTTCTAAGATAACTACTAGTCTTAGTGGGAATAGCAGCTCTAAGTGGACACTATTCCCAGTAACAAAATGGCGACTCCATTGGGGAGCGAGTAGATTGTTTGCTAGTCTATATTTGTTTGTTTAATAAACTTATAGACAAAGCTTGAAGTCAAGCTAGCTAGCCTTCGAAATGCATTTGCTATGCAAGTGCAAAGTAGATCAATGTTGCTTCAGTCTATCTCCGGGTTTTGTTTATAAATTGAACAATCGATTTGCAAATACTCTAATTTCCCTAGTGGTGTCTCTAGTAACCTCCTTAGATCAACCTCTGTGATTTCTATTTACTGAACATCACTTTCTCGGCCTAAATCCCTGAACTGAACTACAAATTGTGACCAAAGACTAGATAAAAGTCTCGCACTGGTACCATCGCACCCTCTCTTCAAGGCAGTCTGTATGCATCGCACCTCCCATGTGCAGTAGGTGAGATGCATACTGGATTCCCTGTGTGACAGTTGCGATGGTCAGGGAAGGTTAATTTTACCTTCAGACTTTGGTTTCCTTCACTCTTTTCAGATCTATTCAGGAGTTTTTCTGTCTGTGGTTAGTTTATCTCTGTGGAAACCCCCTTCCCTTCCATCATTCCACCTCCATTGTGCAAATAACTGTAAATTTTTTTATGTATTGTGCGCCATTTTCAATTCTCTTTTACAAAGAAGTAGCATAATCAGACTGTCGTTTCTTGATCTGAAAGTGTCGTAAGTGTCGTTTTCAGTCGTAGAAGAGAATCCCATTGTTCTTGGTAGTCGATTATACTGATACTCTTGTATGTAATTTGAATTAGTAGTTTTTCAAGTGTCAAAAATAGTTTTCATTTCGAAATTGCAAAGTGTCGTCCTTATCTTCATTTCATTTTGAAAAGAAGTTTGTTAGTATTGTCGCTTTGAAAAATAGTTCAGATTTTCACTTAACATTCTTCTTGTCATTCACACATTAAGAAGGCTGAAAACAAATACATGCATGTGCATTTGCATTTAGACTGCTTGGTTTGATTTAGGACAGTGCATTTAGTGTGTGCTCTATGCTCTTTGTTGAAAGACCCTCAGTTCTCTTTCCTTACTAGCTAGGATTTTCATTGCAAAAGAAGATTAAACGATTGTTTATCATCTTAGACTGCATTTTAGGAATTGTATATATACATCATGTGGTGAACTTGAAAGGAAAATTTTTAAACAAGATCAAGTAAAAAATAAATTTAATGAACCTAAAAATGCTTTGGACCTAACGCACAACATCTAGAAGTCTAGGCTAGAGACATATTCCAGCGTCGTAAAGCCTGGTAACTGTCGCTTTCATTGTTGGTTGGGTGATTCCTCCTCTTTGAGACGACAAGTGCCAGTACGAACTTGTGCTCCCACGTACCGTCGAGTATATATTGAGAGACCAAAATAGGCTATATCCTTTATCCTTAGGAAGCCGTGTCTGCCACCCTATCAATCACAATGCACTGAACACAGCATTCGGGAAGATTGACTGTCGTACCGTAAAAAGTATTATGCAGTTTTGCGATTGGTTTGGTAATCCCTCTATCTAGATTTCGAGAGTAGTCTATTTCATTCCTTTTCAGACTCCTTAAAGGAAAAGGTCCATCTGAGCACTTGTCACTTCGAGCTCATTAAAAATCGAAGGCGACTAGAGTCATATTTTGTTTTTTCTCGACTCTTAAAAATTGAAAAAACAAGTTGTGTCAAAGTATCTAAAATTGATTCTAATCGGAATAACATCACAGTTCCCTCATTGGTCTTTAGGTTGAGAAAAATGGAGCCTACCAACCAAGGATTTCTCCTTGGAGGAAATCCTAGTCCTTTCTCCTCTTGGGGAGATGTTGGTGCACCCCATATGGCCACATTGTCACTTCCAGGGTTGACGATTGGCTTTCCCATATGGCTCTTCTCTACCTCTGTCGTTCAGAATACCATAATTCCTGAACAATCAAGTCAGCAACTAGATGATACTAGAGTTACGCCCCAACCTTCTACTTCATCTGTTTCTCCCTCTCCTCCTTCCTCTTCGCTTGATGAAGATGGTAAAGCTAAAGATCAAGTAACTGAGAAGAAGAAGAAGCGGAAAGAGAAAAAGGAAAAGAAGAAGAAGGAGCCAAAAGCAAAAAGGGGGCAACCATGTGTCGTCTAGCGAAAATCCTCACACTACACCGTCTAAACCTAAATCTCCATGTGTCATTTGCAAAGGAGACCACTATCATCGAGATTGTCCTTGCATCCCTCGGATCTTAAGCGACTGGTCTCCTCGTTTTCACAATCTGGTGTCGTCAACCTCTGATGATCATGTTGAAAATACACCATCAACTAGTGAAAGCGAAGTATCTGGACAGAAAAGGAATCACAAATTTCCTTGTAAGCTGTGTGAAGGCGATCATGCCGTCCATTGTTGTCCCTTCCTAGAAAAAGCTAAAAGAGTTTTGGATTACCGTCCTGCTTCACCGCTACGGATCCCTCCTAGCTATAAGAAACTCTTGCCGAGTCCATCACTGGTTGAAAATTTGACCGACGCGCCATTTTGGTCGGTCGAAGCATCTATTATTGAAGATAAACCCTCTGAATCCATACCAGATGAAAGTCAAAAGGTCGAGGCAGCATTTGACTCGGTCTTGCCTTCAGAAGGTCCATCTTCAGATGATACAGTCACTGAAGAGAATGAGAATGACACTGTTCAAATTCTTTTCGTAAACATAGACTCCGATGAACATGGGGGCAGTCTACCCGTTCCTTTACCGCAGGAAGGAAGTTTGTCAGAGTCATATCCGGCCATCTATTCGGTCCCACCTCCAAGAAACATAGTCGTTTCCTTCGATTGGAATCTACTAGGCAGACCCCGTTTACTGGCTAGTGTACCATTCTGAATCATTGTACAAGCTTACAGAATGGTCATGGTTGGCACCATCATAGATGAAGGGGCTTCTGTGAGTATACTTTCCTCAAGTTCTTGGAAAGCGCTTGGTTTGCCATCGCTTTTACCTAAAATGAGAAATCTGACAGGCTTTGACAAAGGAACCAGTCGACCGTTAGGGAACCTTCATAATGTGCCCATTACTTTGAGAAGGAAAATCGTTCACATGAACGTGATGGTAGTCCAAGGACCCCTAGATTATAATCTACTCCTTGGGCGTGACTATATTTATTGCATGGGAGCCATCGTCTCCTCTCTTTAGAGTAATGTGTTTTCCGCATGAAGGCAGAATGGTCAAGCTCGTAGACCAACTTTCGTTCCCCGGCTCACACATGGCAAATAGTCAAATACTGTCCCTAAATGGTCTTTTCATGTAAGGAATGTCTCATCAATCTCCAGTCTGTCCACCTGATGAGCATGAGTGATTCAGGAGGACATCACTGAAACCCAGGGGGCATGCACCCTGGCCTGCTCCAGCAGGGAAACTCTAGGTATAGAGTAGGTTTCCGCGAAGGAAAAGGACTGGTCCGACACCCGTCCTTATAGGAAAAGGGAGGTAGACTGGAATAAGATTCCCTCGTCAAAGTTAGGAGGTTGGGATTTAGAACCACCCTTGTCCAGATGGACTAAGCCAAGAAGTGTTTCTATCTGCGGTGTGGATGGAAACTATCTTACAAAAGCAGGAACTTCTATATGGCAACCTGGAAACTTTTCACTATACCTGGGGGCATGCAAACCTTTTTGCATGCAAGCGAAGAGTGACCATTTATTTTCTTAGTTTGTAGGTTCTCAAACCCTTTAAACTCATAGGATTGGTTGTTTCCTAACTTGCATAAAGAAAGGATCCGGGGAAAAGCTTTGAAAGGTGCGAGATCTATAAAAATTGGCATCTGAGATGAGATATCCTTATTATATGACTGGCATGAGAAGTTTTTACATGGAGTTCAAGCTCGTTAAAAATTAAACATAATCAATGAGCAAATATTTCCCCCAAAGTTAAAGCTCATTAAAAAATGAATCGATATCTGGTAAATAACCATTGTGAATGCATTATCATCAGCTTTTGAGCCTTGGTTGTGTTCTCATCATCACCTCCACTCTGTTTTAGCCGATCATATGCCTCCATTTGATTGTTTACCCTTTTTGAGGAACATTTGCGAAGAGTAATTCTATTAGCCATCCTTGTGACACTGCCATGATTGGAAAATTCCAAACCTTACCTGGAATCAGCTGCTACCCGAAATTGTCACTCGTTCCTCAAAAAACGAGTCTCCTTTAAGCTCTTTTCACCTGACTCGTAAAATATGAAAAGATTGCCGAGCGATTGGCCTCTCCGACTCATTAAAGTCATCGGAAGTGCTATCCCTCCTCTAGATTTTAATATTTTTGGACCTGAGGGATTATTACACAAAACGATCGAGCACTTGTTTTGTTCAGCTCGTTAAAACTATCGAAATTTCATCCCTTTCGTATTATTTTACGCTTTTTCAGACTTAAGGGATCATATAATGAAAAAGAATCAATGGAGTTTCCTTTACATCATTTTTCAAACTCTCTAAAAATGAAAAAGGACCAAGTTATCATTGTCGTTAAACTCGTTAAAACAATAGCGACAAACTTGTCCAAATGGACGAGAACGAGTTTCACTGTCACTAAGCTCCTTAAAACATAGCGACGGGTTCGCCCGAAGGGCGGATTATAGAACAAGCATATGTTATCCTCTTCAAGCTTGACAAAAATAAATAGGTACTGGTCAGCAATGACTGGGGAAAATTGGGAAGAAAACTTGAAGAAACTTTATTGATAGCAAGTCGCTCTTGAACATGACACTTTCACTTCGTCCGAGTCGGGTTGGGTTATTCCGTTCACCGGTCATATTACCATTGGTCCATCACACCATCCATATTTGGGTTTAATGCTACCAATACATTGTCAGTGTCGTCGGTATGTTCAAGAGAAGTCACTCAGAGAATTCACCTGTGTCTCATCCGCTGCAATATATTCACGCTCCATTCTTTTATGACTGCCACCCTTTACCCTGTATCATCAGATCATTTTCACCTCTAAAATCATTTCCTCCATTTCGTGTCATAGATGTGGGATTCATTAAGGCCCTCCTACGACAAGTCACTTCTTGTCGACATCAGCTCATTATCCAAGAAGTCAACCTAGGAACAACCCCTTTCAGTACTTTGAAGC